>VZTL01004500.1:1711-21989 GCA_013400535.1 Scopus umbretta
TGGGGGTGTCAGGAGGAGAGGCTTGCGGACGGCTGCAGAGGTTGTTGGGAGAATCTGCTGCTGGTGAGAAAAGCAAACTGCTACATAGGCTGGACTGTACAGCCCTGCTCCCTCTGGAAGGGGGATTGCAGGCTGCAAGTGAAACTTGGCGTGTGCCAGCAGTGGTTAGCCAAGCAGGGTGGCGTTGGTTGCCCCAAGTTAGGCATCCGTGTCGGACAGCTAAGATGGAGCTACAGGCTCTCTTGCTAGTCAGTGGCGAGAAAGAAGCACCTTTAGCATGAAATTCCTCTCCTCCTGACCGGACCGGTCTTTGAGAAAGCATCAGGAAAACTGGAGGCACAGCCCAAATGAATGAAGGAGCTTAACCCTAAGATAAAGGACATGGAGACCTTTGGGGGGAGTGCTGACTCAAAGGGAGCTTGAACTCTGAAAGAAAAGAGAGTTTCCTCCAGCTGATTCCTCCCATGGGGCAGGGAAGCAGGGCTTTGCATGGTTTCTGTAACTAATAGACGGGGTGGGGACCAGGGGGTGAGCATTTCTGGAGCATCTCCTTGCGGAGCACCTGGAGCATTTCTGGACCATCTTTGCCAGCTTCATCCTCTCTGGAACAACCTGCCAATCTTCGAATTACGGAAACATCGCCTGGAGCGAGATTCAGCTCCTAGGAGGAGAAGTCCTAATTCTGGAATTCCTCTGGAACCAAGTGGGAACGGAAATCAAAAATGACCAAAAGATGCAAAACATGAGCCGAGACAGCTGGAGACTTTGCAAAAGGAGTTGAAGCAACATCTGGAAACTTCTAAGAGAGGTTTATAAGAGGTCACCTGCAGACAAGGATAAAAGGCTTCAGTGTCCAGAGAGAGTGCGAAATTCTCCTGGAAGATTCCCAGTTTAAAATGGCAAGATGGATCAAAGAGGTGATCAGCAGCATGACTGTCATGGAAAAGAATGTTTTCCAGAAAATAAGAGGCACAAGAAAAGCTTTGGCCAATTTACAAGCCAAGACGAACCACAGCAAAGAGTTAAGGAACTGAAAAAAATCACTCAGAAAAGGAAATCAAAGGTTCGCAGGTCACCACAGGAAAAAACAGCCTCCTGCTGTAGACAAGGGCTAGCCAGAACACCGCCTACTACCAAACGTTCACCACCATTTTCAGCCTGCAGGAGGAAGGAATCAGACTGTCTGTCCCAGCTGAATCAGTGCAAAAGCCACGGTCTTTGAGGAGAATACATGTGGGAAGTTTATTCAACTCAGTCCATAACCACGGCGTAAGGGACTGGCTCTGAACTAGGGTGCCTAGGAGCCAACTTGATGGGTTCAGCTCTTATGGCAGTGAGTACTTGCCTTCAGGAGAAAAGATTGAATTGTCTAGGCTGGCTGTATGGCTAGAATCAACTATCCAATTAGAGAGAGCTGGTCAGCCGTGTGCTACAACGTGCGGGACAAAGAGAATTCAGCTGAAGGATCTGGATCAGTAATAACAAGATATTACTGAAGACTTCCAGGGTAAATTGGACATTGACCTATTAATAGATTTGCAATTATGGGATGACCAGATTGAGACCAGGGGAAAAAATGAAATGAGAGCACATAAAAACCTGACCTGGGTCAGAAAAAAGGTCCAGCTGTCCTGGAGTCCAGCAGGAGATGCCTCGGGGGGAGCAGACGAACAGAGCATGCACGTAATGAAAGCTCCCCAGGCCAGTCTCCCAGGTCCCAGTGGCCCGCGATTCAGAGGCTTCCTGAGCCGGGAACGGTATCTCTGTGTTTAATGGGAAGCCAAAGGCGCCGTGAGAGGCAGAGGAATTTGCCAAGGTTCTTAAATCATGGGCTGCAGCGGAGCATTGGGCCAGGAAGCAGACACTGGTGAGAAGCTGGTCAGTCACCGGGAGTCCTGTCAGCGCAGCTCTGTGGCTAACACAGAGAGAAGAAAAGAGAACTTTCTATTTCTGAGAGTGCCACACGTACCTAATGTATGTAAAACGAGAGAGGCAGCGGCCATGCAAAAATGCAGCTGAATTCAGAAGCAGAAATAAAATAACCTGACTGTGGGAAGGTGGTGGGCCAAGGCAAGACACAACGTGCAATGAAGCCTTCGCAGTGTTGCAAAATGGGGAAATGAGGGTAGATCCGGCTTGGGGGGGAAAGTCAGGACCATGTTTTTATGTAGGACTGTTACAAAAACCTTACGAGGGGGACATTGGTCACAGGGGCACTCCTAGGCCATGTGAAATGGGTGGTATTGACAGAGGTGTCCCAAAGCCTACCAGATCAGACAAGTTAGACTGGCATTTGGGCCAATGGTGGACAAGCTAATCAGCTTAAAATGGATAGTGGTGACAGGAGAGCACAGACACTTTCAATCCTGGGAAAGTCAGATCGGTGAAACAGGGACACTGGAGTAAGAAGCCAGTCAGTGCCCTAATGGCTGTAATTATGTTATAAACACCCGGAACTGTGCCTTTACCCCGTCAGTTTGGAAATTCCCTTTAAAGATGTGCTTCAAGTGAAGCTAACTGTTTGCAGGTAGCTGGTCTGCAATGCAAAGCTGTCCTGCCTCTCGGGGCAGTGAAAAATAAAGGTGGGTCCACTCTGAGGCCGCTTCCAGTCCTGACTAATGGGAGGGTCTGCAACCCGCCTGGAGACCTTGGGCCTTAAGAGGCTCTTACCCAACAGGTCAGTCAGATCTTATGGATGTGAAACAGAAATTATCCCCATCTGTCTGCTGGATGTTTTCCAGGAGCAGCAACCAGGAAGAAGTACAACAACCTTTCCCCTAAGCCCCGCCTCTGAAGTCACTGGAAAGAAGCTGTGTCTGTGAATGAAGATCCCTTGGATGATACCATCAGGTTCAGTTTGGTCATTCACAATAGGTCTGAAAGCTGTATACTGACAGGCAGAAGCGGAGCTGAAAGATGGGGAGATTTGCTTTCTCAGCGAAGCCTGATCTGGCAATTTAGTGATGGTCGGGGGCTTATGTAGTGCACCAGCTACACCTGGAGAGGCTGCTGGAGAAGGTATGGCATGCCACACCAACAGGAGGCCTTGGATGGCCTCAGCCTTTCAAGAGGTCTGTTGTGCTTAGGCTATTTAGCTGTGCCTGTGCCTGCCAAGACCTTTGAACAAGAAGTGGTAGGTGCAGTTACACATGGCTTGCGATAAGTTCAAGGCTGACAGTCTGTAACCAATCCCAAAGGAAAGGGAGTTGTTCCAAAAGCAGGTAACATATGTCCACCACACCACTGGTGATGGGGAATTTCCACTTAAAAAAACGCAACGGAGACTGCATGGAGCTGGCCCACTCCCCAGCCACTCGGGGAGGTGCAGATTGGTAGGACTCTGCTCCTATTACAGACGGTTTGTTTGTAGATTTGCTAACATTGCAAAACCTTGCACAGGCAAGGTGACAGAGGGAGAGCATTTCTGTGGCCAGCAGAATGAGATTTAGCAGTTTCAACTAGCGCAATTCTTGCCAGTGGTTAAATTTACTGATAAGTTTTGTTGGTGTTTGCACAGGAGGAACGCTGGAGTAAGGGGAGGCCATGCATTCCTGCAATAGCTCGCTCTGTGGGCCTAGGAATCCCAAATGCAATTTGCCTGAGTATTAAGGAAAATGGCAGTTTTGCAGCTGCACAGTTAACTACACGTCTGGGTATAAATGGAGTAGGAGTGGTGCCTAGTCCAGGCAGCAGCTTTGGGGCTCAGTGCAAACAATGTCATGGATGCGAAATGGCAGAGTTGATGCTTCAGGGGGATGAACGCAGAGAAGGAGAGGCTTGTTTCCTCTCTTACAGCTTGTAGAGGTGCAAATGCTTCTAGTTCACCCAGGAGAACAGAGGAGGGGCAATGCCAGGGAGGGAGCGTGGGCTCCTGAACAGCTCCATGCCTGAAGGTGCATCACAGAAGGGATCCCAGCAGGATACAACTAGAAAATGAGCTGGGAAACAAAACTGTCCTGGAATGAGGGATACCTTTGGAGCACAATGAAGTGTATCTTTGGAGTACAAAGGGAAAAGCATTCCAGCCATGGCCGGAATGGTGAGAAAGTTTGGAGTTAAAGGTGAAATACTGTGTAAAAGTCATAGTGCATGGAAAAAACCCGTAGAGCACGTTGTTTGGTGATGTCTGGAGCAGTAAGTTCTGAGATTATTATTTGAAAACTGGCAAGTGTTTTGAACCATACTAGGTTTCTATACATTTCCAAAAAGCCTTAGCTAAGCTTAGGGAAAAATCCTATTGGGTAAGATTTAGGAAGGTTGTAGAAAATGTTTGTGGGAGGTAAATGCCCCTATTGCAAATAACGGTCCCACAGAAACACAGAGAGACACCGTGAAATAATATCTGACACAGTCATGTCATTAATGGGCTGCATTGCCTGATGTTCTTGGGTTTCTGTCTGAAGCAGATTCTGGGAGTTGCAGACTATTTCACAAAACGCCCTGAAGCTTGTCTGTTGGGACACTAGTGCCAGATGTCCAAGTGAAAGACATTCTCTCCCTCCAAGTCTGAGGAGGTATGGGAGGATTGCACAAAGCTCAAGGGAGAAACACTGAATCCAGAACATTTCAGCAGATCTGTGAGGTGGTTGGGATCCCTAAAACATCTCCATGTGACCACAGCCCGAAGGGTTGGAGGGATGTTTTTTCACAGACTCTTCCAGTCAACTCGTTTGCTCCTCAGGACTGCATCAAGTGGTGAGACCCAGCATATTCCAGTCCTTTTGAAGGCCTCAGGAGTAGCAAAGCACTTCCTCACCATTTTGGTGAAAACCTAAGGACTCCAGCATGCCTTTTAATGGAGTTTCGGGAGAAGAGCGAAGAGTTTTGGATCATGCATAGAAGCACATGTTCCTTTTTAAATTTTTTTTCAGTGAAAACCTGGGGTATTTTACAGTCTTAGAAAAAAATAGAGTGAAAAATTTAAAAAGGATAAACCTAGAGTAACACTGTAGATGTTGCTGTATAAGGGCATATGGCACTGACCTGGATATTTACGGTGGTATACAGAGTACAGCGGGGTCCTGAAACAAAATCCCATGTTATCATGAGGCCCATTAGAAAATGTACTCAGGCAAAACATACTGGGGAAACAAAACTTCAGGGTTTCTCTCGTCCTCTGCTCTTCCCTCACTGCAAATGTAGTTGCAGAAAGCCGAGGCTGGAGAAGCTGAAGCATAAATCCCCTTCCTCCCCACTAGCACCAAATGGGCAGAGATTTGCAAGCAGGCACTTTGAATGCACCTCAAGAGCACTCTGTGAGTGGTTGCCTGGAAGGGAATCAAGGAGCAGAACACTGCAAAAAAGAGGAGTACAAATGTTTTGGGTTAGCGATAGGAAAATACCTTACTGAAGCGTACTGTGTAATTACAGGGAAGTAAGAATGTGTCATTCATCACTTCTTAAATAATTTCCCCTCATTTTCTGCATGGTGGGTTTATTACAGCCTTGTCATTTTGAGCTCCTTCAGGATAAAGGAGGTAGCTGAGAGGGCAGGTGTGGGAATGGGGCTGAGTCCTGCTAAATCCAAGGGTGCAGGACAGGCAGGACAGTCGCCCTCCTCTATGAAACAGTAACCACCCCATCCCAGACACTTGGCTGCGGACAGGTAAGTCTACTGAGAGTTTTTGGGTACAAGTGCTACTCAGAGCAGTCTGGCTCTGAGCAAAAACACAGGCTCTTGTCGTATGAGTCCTCCCGAGTTCAGGGAAGAAAACTCAATGTATTTTTTATGAACCAGGACCCTAGTGAGAGAGCCTCTAAATTCATTATCAGTTTCTCCTCTTAACTGGGATAATCTTCAAGAACCCAAATTTTTGGTTTACCTTCACGGGCAGAAGACATAATAGCGCTTTCTCTGTCTCTTTCATCATAGACCTTCTGCCTAAGATTGTCCTCAGGCCATCCTGCCTGTTCTCTTGCTACATGACAAAGGTACATAAGAGTGTACAGGTCTGGAAGGTACGGGACTGTTGAGCTTTTTAGCTGGAAGGACAGGAGAAGAAATCAGGAGATCTGTTGGTGCCTGTCTGACTCTGTCACCACCCCAGACCTACGTGGACTATGCAAGCAAGGAAAAGCCAAGCTAAACTATTCCTTGCTTGCCGAAGATGAGTACCAAATGCAGTCAAGCCCCAGCCTGTAAGCAGGACAGTACAGAGCTCAGCACAGACACTCAAGAAAAAGGACAGGCGCATTTGATGATCACTGAAAACCAGTTGTGCGAAGGGTAAGACAACCCTTAGTCCCATCCTAGCTTGTCAGAAAGTATTCAGGGTATCACTGGACCTTGCGCCTGCTGGGAAATACCCCCTCGAAACATTGTGCCTGAATTCCCTGCTCCTTCTGGGGTGCCCTTTGCTCCCAGCCCAGGTGACAGGGATGGTCGCCTATGCCGGTGGTGCTCCCTGGGGTGTGCAGTGCTGCGGAGAGCTACCCTGCGGTGTGCAGGGCTCTGAAGCGCTTGCAAATCCTGCTTGGCAAGGGTTGCTTGCCTGCAGTGTTATTCATCTCCCCTTTGCTTCACCAGGCTGCTGCTGCTGCAGCCCAGGCTTGAGCGCTGGCTCTGCGCGGCACCTGGCTGCGTGCGAGCAGCAGCGGTGGCAGGCCTGGCAAGCCTCCATTCTTCACAGGGAGACTCTCATCCCGTTGGATGAGCAGGTTTCCAGACAGCTCCCTTTTATGAGGATGGATTTCAGCAAGGCTCTAAAAACCAGCCTCATTTAACTCGTCTCCCAGTCATTGCATGACCCCCTTTAAGCTGTCAGCAGCCAGGCTTTCAACGTGGCAAGGGGGCCGGGCTGTGTCTGGGCAAATGTTTTCTTTCTGCGGTCAGAAAGCAGGGCTGGGCAAAGGCGCCGTGCCCGAGGCACATCCTGACAATGAGCCCCTGCCCACCCAGGCCACGCCGGGTCCCGATCTCCCACGTCGATGGCAGGGACAGCGAGGGTGGCAGCCACCTTGGGTCTTCCCCAGGGGCAGCGCTTTTCCCTCGGGAGCAGCAGGGACTGCTTGGTGGGGAGGAGTGAGGTGTGGGGTGCCAGAAAGAGAGCCCTGGGTGCCTCAGCGGGATGGGGACACACTTGTGCCACCCACATCGCCCGCTTCTGAGGCACGCTGGCACCCGCTCTCTCTGGCAGCTTGGCTCAGCAAGGATGTCCTGCTAAAAGGTGTCGAGCAGCCTGTGCATCTGAGCATGGTCACTGGGGACCCCTGCTCTCAGGCGGACATTGCTGAGGTTGCAGTTGCATCATCCCCCCCACACACATGCACACAACCCATGAAGGTCCATATCATCTTTTCATAAAAATACCTTACATCCCAGGCCCCAAGCACAAACCTGCCATGCCTGCCGGTGACCTTGGCAAAGAGCATAAATTAAATCACCAAACCCAAGGCCATGCTTTGGCATGTACCCATTAAAGCCCATGAATTTATGTCAGGGTTGGAAAAGGACTGTGGTATGGAAAGGGCAGTGTTTTGTTTTTTTGTCCTTTAGTTTGTTTACTGTCCTGAGCAAGGTGCAAGGAGGAGCCAATAGGTTGGAGAGGTGCAGGACTCCTGGAAGCAAGCAGGTGAGGCATGACGTTCAAGCCAGGGAAAGCAGTGGGTGATGCTCATCACACATCTTTGCATTCAGAGCAGGGTGGGCAGCAGGTCCCTGTGAATCTCCTCTGCCACGAGGAGAGGAAGGTATGCAGCCATTTCACTACTTTCCTTGAACTTTACTCCACAACTTTTCTAAAACAGCCGTGGCCAAAGTTCAGCCCACAGAGCTCTGCACAGTGGTCCAGGCCTTTGCGAGGAGGTCTCATTTGTGGGCTTTGCTGAACAGCACAAGCCCCTCTTTAAAATCCCCGGTGTGTGAAGTCTTGAGCAAGGCAATAAGGCCTTGATCAAAACAGTGTTCCCTGAAGAGGAGAGGCACCGTGAGGTACAAATGCCTGTACCTGCCCTGTGAGCTGAGCTGAGGTGGTGGGAGCTCAGCTGGGCAAGCAGTCAGGCAAGCAGGACTGCTACCACATCCCTGTTCCCCCAGCCCCACACACCTAATGGTGAAGGAGACAAGAAAGCCTGGATATTTTTATTACTTTCCCATTTTGCAGATTAATATTATAATTCATGTTCTTTTTTTTGGTTTTAAAACCCTTTTCTCGGTGTAGCCAAAACCATTTAAAGGAGTTTCCCAAAGCATGTGTATCGCCGGGCAGCCCTTGGGAGTTGGGCTGTCCCATAACACTGGCTCTGCAGGAGAGGGACAAGAGCCGGGCACCAGCACCGGTGTAATGGCAAGTGGCTGCAGCAGGACAGTATGTGTCCTTCAAGTGTCCATCTTCTGTGGTGCCAAAACAGACCGAAGTGGTACCAGTCCATCCACTCCCAGGAACACTACACTTAGCAGCTGTTTTTTTAGCCTCCTTTCTGGGGTTGTCCACTGGAGTCACCTCCTCAAAATACTCTGATGCACCTCAATGTGGCAAAGTCCATGCTGGCAGTTTGAGATCCTACTAGCACCAGCAATGGATGCCAGAATCGGGCAAATTTCAGATCCATATCTCCATGCCTGTAGAGTTCAGGCCAGCTGAGAAGTTAAGACTTTCTCAGCAGATGGAGGAAAAAGATGTGTTGTCATTAATCACCCTGCTTGTGCCCCTGTCTGGCAGCTGAAACCCTGGCAATGTGAGAGCTGGCGGCAGTTTCCAGCCTGGTCCTGTGTGCAACATGGTGCCTTAGGGATCTATAATCAAAGTTTTGATTATTAGGGTAAAATGGTCATAAAGAGGAAATAGAATGAAATAAAATGAAAGTGCAGCTATCAGTTTCCCTTGAGTTTAACTTGATCTATTTTAATTTAAATGCAAAACGTCACATAACTTATCTATAACACTTTAAAGCACTAGTCAGGAACATATTGCCAATGCAAGATAGTGGCACGTTTTAGCAGTAGTACGATAGACATAAAGCTCTTTAATACACATGGAAAACCAAACTTCAAATGCTCTGCTAAGAAAAACATTTGGACCTCATCAAGAAAGTACGGAGCTAGGGTCAGGAAGAAACGCACACTGCCCAGTGCAGCATCTTGTTGTGTACCTTGTCTTTCTATCTGTTTCTGAAAGTTTTGAATGGCAAGAATAGAAAACATCCATCTCAAAGGTGCTGTGAGGCAAGTTTGTGCACGTGAAGTGTTTCGAAACTCCCGGGAGCCTTGCCCAGCCATCATACGGTGACCTTGGGCAGGGGGTGAATGAGACGAGCTCCTGATGTCCCTTCATCGAAATGACTGGAGGAGCTTCACTCGAGTGCAACTTGAGCTGCAGCTGCCAAGAGAAAAGCTCTCGAGCCAACGGGCTTCTCCAAGATTGTTTTTACGTTCATGACAGACTGCAAATGGAATAAAATTGCCCGCCCTGGGCGAAGGCTTTGGAGAGGTGTGTGGGGTTCAGGCCTTGGGAAATGTCCCCTCACTCGGAGGTGGCGCCCAGCTGACGCAGAGCATCCCTGCGTCCTTGTGCCGCGGCCCTGGGAAGGCAAACCTCTTCCAGCTCCCAACGGCATGCTTGAGTTCCCACTCAACGTGGAGAGTGCCGATGATGGTGCGGAGAGAGCTGCTTCGATGGCCTGGCATCGATATCAAAGCCAGGTATGCGGCCCTATTTCCCACTCAAGGCAGCTGCAAGACGGCGCCTCTTTCCTCTGGAGGGGGAAGCTTGCACGCGGGGCAGGAAGCCATCATGGAACAGCCAGTTCAGGAAGGGGCCAGGGCCAAGATTTTGTTTTTAACCTGTTTCTTGTTTATTTAAGCCTTTGAGGAAGACGAATAAAAGCAGCCACTGACAGAGGCCAGCTGTGTCGCAATCAGAGCTGCGTGTGCTGGCTGGGCTGCGGTGGTGAAGGCAGCAGAAACCACCTCTCTGGTCATTTGTCAGCCTCACAGACCCACCAGCATCTTGCTCAGGAGCCAGGGTGCTCAAAGCAGGTATCCCGAGCACACCTGCATCAAGCCAGTGGCAGCTGTTTGACTCCGTTGCCTTAGCTGGCCGCAGGAGAGCTGTGCTGCCTGCCTGGCAGCAGTTCGAGATCAGGGCTTTGAAGCTGCCCAGTTCTCCGCTGAAGGAGGAATTAGAGGCGTGGATATTTTTTTCCCAGTTATTTTGTACGGAGCAGGTAAAAGTAATTTGCTCCCCATTGCGGTGAGGCATCGGTCCCGGATGGGTTTGCCCCTGAGGCTGGTTGAGCCCTCGCCTCTGCCACCTGCTAGTGCTGCCTGTGCCGCAGGGCTCGCTGCCTTCTGCCCTGAAAGCGTCCATCTTGCAGACTTTCTGGCCATCTTACAGACTATCTGGCCCTCTGTGCAGCACCGAGAAGCATAACACTGCCACGTATTTGGTGCGGCATGTGGAAGGGCAACAGATTTGCCAGAGTCAGCCATTTTTGTTGCTGTTCACATTTCCCCTGCATTGTTCATGCCCCCCACTTCGGGCTTCTGGTTTTGCTAAGGGCAAATTCCCTCTCCATCAAAGCAACGCTCGCCAGTGAGACCAGTGGCCCAGATATGGGCTGTGGGGGAATGTCCACCTCCTCTCTCCCCCATCTGAACTGGCTACCACCTACCCTGGCTGTGATCCCGCAGTGCACTGGTTTGGGAGCACACTGGTTTTGTCCCACAGTCAACTGCCTTGGGAACACACTGGTTTGGGAACCCTCAGCTGTTCCCACCGGCTGCTGCAGGAGGTCCTGGCTGCATGGGGCTGGCAGCCGGACCCAGGACTGGGATCACTGGTCTCGAATTTGAACCAGAATTTGGCTGTAGAGCTGGGAGATAAACACACAGTTTCCTATTGCAGAAAATGTAGGTTAGGTAGAGGTATCTTTCTAGCTTGTTTTTAAAGGGCAGAGGATGAGTTTGAAGTTATGTGAATTTTTAAAAAGGTAAATAAGATGTAAAAATTGGATTCTGTGAGAGCGTGACCATGGGGAGGGTCTGACTGGGGACTGGGGTCGGAGTACAATGCATGGGATAAAGTGAGAGCATCGTGGGTTTGGATCCTCTAACTTTCATCAGTAGGATCTACCTTCTCCCATTAATCTTATTTTAAAAGGACCCATTAGGCACCCTTGGTTTAACCCATATGGGCCTGTGCATTTCAAAGAGCTCTAAGCCAATGTTAGGATGAATTTCTGAAATGCCCTGCCCCCTTAAGAGAACAGATGGACGTGCCCTGATCTATTTGTAATTCTCCTTCCAAGTTTGCTTGAAAAGTAAATGAAGACATTACAAAAATCCAGCTGACCAAAAAAACCAGCTCTGGCCAGTCATTTCAGGCTAAGCTAATGCAATTATCATTCTTATCCATATTGTCATGCAGTTAGTCCCGCTGAGCCTAGCGCTCAACTGTCCTGATTTTTCATCATAAATTCTCTTTGTTCCTCTTCAAGTATTACTCCTGATTAAGGGCTGTGATTTGAGAAACTTAATGTCAGATTTTAAAGTGACAGTTGATTTTTCTTTTAGCAAGTTTGTTTTGTATGGATAAGCTTTTACATTGCATTGACATATTTTTGACTCCTTTTTACTTTTTGGTTTCCTTTGTAGATACTCTTCTTACTTTCTCTAAAAAGACTGTAGAGCTGGTGCTCTCAGTGAGGGTAATAAACCTTCTTGCAGGTGTTACTGTGGAGGGGGGGGGAAGATGTGAAATGGAAGCAGGCACCAGGAATGCAAATTCCCGCTGCAATTTGGGTCACATGTCCAAAGGGGATTATAATTCCTCACATGCTTTCTCACGCAGCAGGATGCGGGAGCAGAGGCATTGCTGCCTTGGACCGGGCTCCCAGCTCATCTCCTCCCCTGTCTTGTCTCTGAAGGTACCCAGTTGCCAAGTGCTGTAAAGCTGGAATGAGAAACGCCAGAATGACCAATTATAACTTGCCTAAAGGAAAATATTTTCCTAACCCCAGGCATTTATCACTTGGCATGTCCTCTGAAGAGCTCTGGTTTATATCCCTTCTGCATGATTATCTCAAATGAGGTAACCTCAGAGATACCCACAACCTGTCTAAATGCCCATGCATTTTTTTCAGACCTCCTGAACGCTTCGTCTTGGAAATCTCCTGTGGCAGCGGATCCCAATCTTATGATGCACTGCTGAACACATCCCCATTCCTCTGGCCATTCACTGCTCATTTTTTAAATCAAATCAAGCATTCCCATTCCCTTCTACTGAATGATAACCTGGACTTTCTTGCACCAGCCTCCCTTGGGCTTTGCTCTCTGCTCTCTGTATCAGTCAGTCAGTACCACCTTTATTAATATTCCCTTCCACCCCCTGGTCCACCTTTGCACAAGAGCTTTCCCATCATCTCAAGCAGGAGTCTCTTTGGCCCTTGAGGCACAAAACTGCCTGCCCTCCCGGGCATCCCGCTCCCACCTTTATTAGTGGCCCAGGGAGTCGCACTACAGATACAACCATGCTGAAACCAGGAACTGTCTCAGCCGAGTTGTTAATGAGATTTGCTCTTTTTACTCTGATCCAGGCCAAGACCTACAACAGGGACCTCAGCCAGGGTCTGGCAGCTCCTTTCTGCAACTTCTATTTCACCCTGGCAAGGCCAGACCTCACCCCTCACCTTCCCCATGCCACTGAGGCCATTGACCTGCCCATGCCAGGACTGCTAACACAGCTGCATGAGGCCTCGCTTGCACCAGGGACCTCATTTTGCAGCAGAAAAATGTAGCCCGAGTATCCCTGGTTGTGAGCTGCAGTGCGGGCAGTGGGCAGTCTGCTCTCGACTGCGTTGGCTGACAGAGCAGGTATAAAAAGAGGAGCCAGAGTAGGAGAGAGATTTTAAGAGCAATTACAGCTATCAGAGAGACAAAAAAAAAATCTAGCACAAACATGGTATTGTGGCACGTCAAGAGCAATGGGAGTGAGGGTTCGATTGGCGGTATCCCTTTGAAGGTGCCTGTGAGAGCGAAAGGAGATCATTCAAGTGTCCCCAGTTCAGCTTTGGGCTGTAGCTGCCCAGAGGAGATCTCCTGGGCCCTAGACACCATGCAAAACTAGCAGGGAGCTGCCAGAAAACACCACTGTCACTGCAGAGGAAGCCCTCTTGTTACCCATTTAGGTTGCTTATGGATGCATGAGACAAAAGAATGTTTTTTCTTTAGCCTTGTAGTTTAAGCTCAAGGTTTGATACTCCCGGAGCAGTGGATGTCCAAAGGCACGACTCCCCGTGACTGTGCCCATGTAAAGTGGCCTGTGCTGGCAGGAGGCGGATGACAGTCAGAGATACCACTGACATAATTTTAAGGCTGGGTGAACACACCGCAGCTGGAAAAACACTAAAAATTGGCATTTGTACACTTTGTACACTCAACTGTGCTATAGGCAGTGCTGGTAGGGATGCTTGCTTTTCAAGTTACTCAAGACAACCCATTATACAACCCCATTTTCAGTCAACTAAAGCTTTGCCAAACATTTTGAAGGGATTTTTTCCATGCTGTATTGTTGCCTCTGACTTCTTTGAGGGAAAGATCCAGCCAAACGAGCTTGGCCAACACCTGGCACCAAGCGCAAGAGGCAGGGGCAGAAGAAGCTGTTTCACACCACGCAAAGCGCTTCTGGTGACCTTTTCACTGAACAGCTTGAGCATGCCCTGGTTTGGAGAAGGCATTTGAAATTTGGCAAGAGGGCCAGATGTTGAGTCAGGGTTTTGCCATGGGTCTTTCCATTGCCTCCCATGTCCCCATCACCTCCCGCTTGGCTGCGGCACCTCCCTGCTCCTGCCACTCCCCATGTTGTCTGAGGTGACTGACCTCTTCCTGGTGCCTCTCAGTTTTACAGCCCTGCTAATGAGCCACAGGGCTGTCAGTGAGACCATGGGATTTCTGTCTTTTTGTGACCTGAAAAACTACATCCAGAAAGTTGTGTTAGAAATTATTACAGCTGCACAGTGAAATATTAAGAGGTTTAGAAGTGCCAGGATCCAACAGACCTGCGCAAATTCAATTCACTTTCCAAAGCTGGTTTAAAAGAGGTATCTATTGCTACTTTCTTCACCCCACACAGCTGGCCTTCCCATCTGAAGTTTCATGTAGTTTTAGTTATGGTGTATTGATACCCCCCAATCTTTTGTTGCTTTTTTCAATATAGCTTGAACTGGAAGTCTTTGAAATCAGCTGAGATTTCACAAATATTACTGTTGCTGTGTATCCTAAAAGCAATACTCTTCCTTGCATCTTGTGCAGCAATGACATGAAAGAGATGTTTAGGACAGAGACACATTTGCCATTAGCCCACCAACTTTTATCTGGATGCCTGTGAACCCACGGACTGGCGCAGACGGGGCCCAGCTCCCTGATGCCTTGAATCACAGGATGGCGCAGGATGGTCAGTGTTCTTTCAGCCACACGGACCGACCCCATGATAATCGTCTCTGTTGTCTGATTGTTGCCTGTACCAGCATCCTCGTCAACTGATATTTCTAACAGAAATACAGCCAAGTGTTTTCACAGTAACAGTGCTACATGAGCAGGCAACTGAAGTTTACATTTCCTTCGGCATAGTATTTCTAATACACAGCTATTAATTCCTCTCCAAACAGAGGACATACGCGTAAGGGCATGAATGATCTTATTGTAAAGGCACTTGCCTGGGCTCAGATGGCAGGAGTACAATTCCTAGCTCTGCTGCAGACTGCCTGTATGACCTCGAACAGGCCTTGACCCAGCTCACCGGGCATATTTAGGGATGCACACCCCACTGGCATTACTTGGAGGTAAGCACTTGAGTACTCTGGTGGATCTGCTACACTGAGGGTCCTCAAGAAAGCCTACACTTACAGAAGTCAATTGCTCTGTGCCTCAGTTCCTCATTTTAAAACCGCAGTACAAGCAGCTCTTGGTCTTTTTAGGGGCACCTTATCAGGCTGTTGAACAATCTTACCTGGACATCCTGCATCGCAGTATCACACAGACAGAGGGAAGGTGCTCTCATGCCCCACTCTGCCCCAGCTCCTCTTCCTGCAGGTCCCCATCTGCAGGTTTTCTAAACGTGAGTGCACCCAGCCTGTTCCTTCAGCCAGTCCACAGATCGCATGTTGTGCATGGCTTTGCTTTGAGGTGTCTCAGTCCTCCATTACTCTGTGTGGCAGAGACTGCACTGTCCTAGCACAAGCTTTCTCTCATCATCTGGGTGGGCTCTGCCTCTTCCTACGTAGCCGGTGCCCTGCACACCCTGTCAAGCTGGGGACTGAGGTCTATTGCTTTGCCCTTTTCACACCATGGGACTTTCTACAGAAAGAGAAAGAGCCTGGAGAAAAGGCAGAGCCTTCCTGAGGGACAAGTCCACAACTGCAGAACAAGGTGTTCTGGAATTAAGGACGATTACCAAATATTGGGAAAGCCCATGGATGCAGTGAGCTGGGATAAGCCAGAATGTACTAGATGAGGGCCCTGTTTTAACACAGGTCCTAAGGAATGGATAACAAGAAATTAATACTAAGAAACACAGAGGAACTTGGGCAGGAGGGAGTGACACAAGACAGTTGCAGCAACTGCATCTTTGACTCTACCGTGCTTGTTAGAAGATTATGCTTTCAGTCTTGTTCTGTTAATACAGTTTTCCTTTTATTTAGTATACAACCCCATGGGTCTCACAGTTATTACCCACGGATGCCCAAGGGACTTGTGCAGGTGAGGAGCTAACCATTTTAGCTGTAGCCAATTTTGTGGGTAATACTGAAGTGAAGTGAGCAGCGTTTGCAGCTAATTAAAATGCTACACTTTAAAATAATTTTTTGCTAATTACTAATATTTAGCAGCACTATTTTAACTGCAATTTCCATGTTCCATGGGGATTTGAACTCTGCTAATTTCCCGCTGACTCTCTTGGCGCCATTTAGCATATCAAAATGACCATGAAATTAAAAAAACTTTGTCATTTTACTTCTCTAGGAATTAATGCTAGCAGTAACAGGAAAAAATTTTGCTGCAGGAAAAATATGACCAAATTCAGGCCCTTTCCCCTTTTTTCTCCCCAAAAGGCAATTATGCTATAGCGCTGACTGACCCAGGGGAGCAGAGAAACTGCTCTGGGCACAAGCTGCGTTTGCTTTGCCAGGAGGAGGATGCATAGAGCCACGTTTCCCTTACAAGTAACACTGTTGTCCCATAAGGCTGGGCAGCGAGCTAGTGCTAAATAGCATTCTCTTGGCCTCCAAATGAGTCAGTATCTGTCAAAATCAGTAGCCTGATCTTTTAACTCCCACTCTGGGCACTGGGCACTGAAATGAAGCTACTACCCCTGTGCAACATCAGACACCAAACACCAAACCACTGGCAGAATGAGTGCTAGACCCCAAGTGTGTCGTTTCCTAGGTTCCTGCTCTGCTTAACAGACCACACTGCTTGCCCCTGTAAGACAGAAATGTCCTTTAAAAAGAATGAAAAAGAGAGGGGGAATGTGAGACTTCTGTTTGGAATAAGGCGGAGTGCTTTTGCAGTGTCCTCACGTCATCACAGCAATCCAAACACACAAATAACATCATTATGTGAATTTGCAAGAAAAAATGCTTGGTAATTTAGCAATAAAATCTCCAAATCAGCCTCCGACAGTCACTCTGAAAAACAACGTAAACATTCAGCACAAGAACAATCAAAAATACATCAGTTATTGGGTTTTTTTTAACTGAAAGGGAAGACTCGCTTCCTTTCACTGAACGCATGTCTACACAGATCAATGTCAGCTCTTATTCATTTGCTACTTTTAACTATTTGCATTTATTCCTGTTACTTGGGTCTTAGTCACCTAGCTGTTGTGATAGCTTTGTTCTACATGCTTTGATTAAACTAAACTCTGGGTCTTTCTCAGGAGCGCGGGACACATCATTTTCCGGTCCTCTATTGTACAACCAGCATCCTATACCTGGCCCTACACACAGACCTCCCTGGCAGCCCCCCTCTCACTCCGTCTTTGCAATGAGAGGGTAGCCAGAAGAGTTACCACCCTGGCTCCACCACTGGATCGCTTGTCGACCCTGTGCATACCTTGTAACTTTTCCTTGCCTTTTAGAGCCACGAAGCCATATCAATCTTGGTGGGATGAGCCTAGCAGCAAGGATTTGTTCTTCTGCGTTTGCTTTCCCCACTTGTAAACTGAGCATCGTAATACTTGCCTAGATCAAAGGGGTTACGGGGAGAATTAAATAATTAATGTATGTAAAGCGCTTTGAAAGATGAAAGATGCTATATAAGTACAAAGTATTAACTACAAAAAAAAACCAACCCAAACCTGGTTGCTGATGTAAGTCTCCAGTTCATTCCTTAAGAAATGCATGAAATTGAAATAATTGTCACTAACAAAATTAAGAGTTAGATTATGCCAAGCCCTAAAAGAGCTATGTAGGGGACCGAGAGCCTTGCCTCCTTCTGTGGCTGAGTTAGGGCGCCTGCATGAGCAAGAAGGAGTCAAAAGTGTATCCACAAAGGGGATCTGGAAGGGAAAGCACTTCCTGCATCACCAAATCATCTCATGCAACCATGTCAAATGGTGCAATTCAAAAATTGACAGCGCAGTGTCTTATAGCAAGCTATGTTCCTCGCTGTTCCCCAGCCTCACTGCTCCAATGGTTACAAACCTTCCTCTGGTTTCCAGGCTAAATGTACTCATGGCCATTTGTATCCATTTGTCCTTGTGCCAACATTGTTTTAAGTTTAACACAAGATATTTATAGACCAATCGTGTCCTCTCTAACCTTTAATGTTGTTAGGCTGAACAAGGCAATCCCTTTCAGTTTCCTGTTGTTAAGTAGGGTCTCCAGCCTCCCACCAAGCACCCTACCGGCACTTAGTTACGCTTGTTCCAGTCGCAATTCATCTTTCTCAAATAGAGGTGAATAAAGCTCCTTCTACAAGTCTACCTCCTTCTACCTTCTACAGGGTCTACCAGTACTTGTTCTCCATCATTAATACTTTTCAGGCCCATGCTGGAAATACTCGATACAGCCTTGGTCACATTTACCTTCTTCCTTGGCCGTGCTGTACTGCCATTTCGTAGTAATCCTGTGACCAGCCAAGGCACTTGAGACTTTTTATTTTCCCAGAGAAACTCTGACACTTCAGCCTTACGTGCCAAACCTTACATTTGGCACAACTGAATTTCATCCTATTCCCATTGTTCCCATCCTCAAGGTCACACAGTTCTTCCTGTTTGATAAGCTGGGGCCTCTTGTGTATTGACAAGCACTCGCATGTCTGTGTCATCAGGAAATTTCAAGATGCACTCCTCCCTCTTTTGTGCGACAGGCAAATATTAACTAAAAGCAGTCCCCAAGCAGCCCTCAGACAATTCCACTAGCAACTGCCTTCCAGATCCGCTTTCAGCACATTTTGCTTTTATCTCCCATCCTTCTGTATCTCACCTATCTTGCAGGGATGGTTGAGGTTCTTCCAGAAGGAAAGGTGATGCAAGTCCATAGGGGTTGCTGGGCCCAACCAGTGCTTTAAAAGTGGTTGCGTTCCCTCAGGGACATTGCAAAAGAGAGTCAGAGAAGTTGTGAAGCATTGACATTTCATAACAATGCTAAGCCAAGAAAATACAATACTCAGGGTAACATTGGGTGGGAGGGAATATTCTTCAGCATCTGGTGGAGCACATGCAGTAATTCTGGCAGCGCAGAAAGCCCCATGTCCTCAAGAACCCTTTCATATAAAAGGTCACCGGTTTGAGAAAACAGAGGACATGAAGCCATGTTATTGCTGATCGGAGGGAAACCGAGTCCAAGGGGAGGTGGAGTACATAGACAAGGGCCAGGTGGCTGTTTCGGGGGATAGGTGGGTAGAAGTCAAGAGGCCTGAATCTGCTGTCTCACAGCTCTGGCCTGAGCCTCAGGTGTCTGTTGCCTCAGGTAAAGAGCAGGCAGCTTTGGTCTTTTACGGAGATGACTTATAGATGATTTACATCAATGCAGCAAGGCAGGAAGAAAAGGCATACTGATTTCTGCAAGTAACCAGCTCTTTGTGAGGCAGAAGATTATGGCCCAGCATCTAGTCAACCCTATAGTTTCCAAGACAAACTCAGGAGGAGACTGGAGGAAATTAACTCCTATATACTCAGGTCTCCTGTCTCTAGGGGAGATCATGAGCTCCATTTTTGAAAAGAAGCAGGGGCAAATCGTGGCCACACCAAGGTCAGCAATAAATGTCAATTGGGCTGAAGACATCAGCTCCAGTGCTCAGGTGCTTCAGGGCTCCAAAGGTGACTCTGACAAAAGCCACCACTTACGGTGGGTCCTGGTCGGAGGAAAGTCACAAGCACTTACTTTTGAAAGACTGAGAGCTTTTCAGCAAATTCCAGCTAGTTCCTTCCAGAGGACCCAAATGTGTATTTCGGGCAACTGCAGCGCCTGTGAGTACATCAGACCTTGAAGTACAGCTAGAGAAGTGAATAACGCAGTGAGACTACCCAAGTGCCAGCGTGAGACCTTGAGCCAGCTGCAGAAACAAAGCCCCGAGTGTCTGTAAATGCCAGAAAGTCTGAAAAATGAGATACATATGCATATGCACCACAAAGTTTGTCCTGGATCTTTGGAGAGAGCACCTTATTAGAGCTGCCAGTAGCGTTACACCAACTCAGAAGGACTTTTTTTCATGTGCCTCTTGAAAAAAGGCCTTTCTAGTTTCATTACAAAGCATTGACTCCATGGGACAAGTTGAGCACGTTTGGCACCCGCTGCTATGAAGGAGAGCTCCACGGCTCCTGCACTGACTGATCCCTCCATCCCAGCTGCGAGTCCCACCTGTGCAGTCAGAGCTTGGGAGTCAGAGCTGAACGAAGCCAGAGCTTAGACGGATTTTAAATATCATGTCTCCACCTGGCAGGATTTCTTGCAGTCCATCCTGGCACGTTCTGTGGGCTCCTAGCTCTGTGTTTGGGGGTGTGTGAAAGAAATGGAGAGCTGAATAGTGAGAGCCATGCCTTGCTTTTCTTTTTCATCTCATCCTTACCTTGCACAGGGACAGTCAGAGTCCTACACTGAAAGCCCTTAGCTGGGCTTCCCCTCTGTTTTCTTATCTTCCATGGGTTGCAAGTACCAGTGAGGGGCCGCCTGCTGGGATGGGGAAGAGGCCACTGCAGTTTCTCCAAGGTAAAATGGAGATCAGTAGCCCATGAGGGCAATGCTGCTGCCAGCTGTGTTGGCTGTGCCCCCAGTGGAGCTGCCTCTGTACTGCCACAGCATGGGTCCCCGCTCCAGGAGAAAAACCCCAGAGGGCTGGTGT
>VZTL01004501.1:3935-24086 GCA_013400535.1 Scopus umbretta
AATAATCAAGTTAGATTGACCAAAAAACTCTATGCACAAAGCAGTGAATTTGAAATTAAATTAAATTAAATGCTGCTAATATAAAGTAGAATTTTTAAATGAACTGAAAAGAATGGACACTAAGGAAAACTACCCTACTCCCACTGACACTCAGTGTGTTTTCAACTATTTGAATAAAATTCTGGGCATACAGAACATTTCCATTATTTTTAGTACTGGAGGTGGTGGTGATGAGTGATACAATGAATGGAAGAATTTTGTTTTGCACTGGCAAAAATAAGCCAGGTCAAGGACAACTCATTGACATAGAGTGCACAGTAAGAGCTGTGAAATATGCTAAAAAAGAAATAATATGTAGTTACAGAAACACAATTCAAACTATTAGCTTCTTATTTTCAAGAGAGAAGAAAAATCAGTGGCAAAGATGGGTTAGATCCCTTGCTCTCATTCCAGGTGGAGGACTGGGGGAGAAAGTAAGTGGATTCTTTGATTGTAGCTAAACTTACAGAAATGAAAAGTAGAAAGAAAAATAAATTGTGTTTCTGTCCATCCAGTGAAAATATTTGAAGGAAGCAGCATGCCCTTTTGATCACCTCCTCCTCTATACTTGGTGAGGGACATTTGTTTCATTATTTGATAAAACTACTTTAGGAATAAATTTCCCTCTTCTCAAGTCTACTAATAATTATTTAGAAAAATGGTGTGAACTGAAAATCCCAGATCTAGAACCTGCATGCCATGAAGAAAACTAGCTAAATCAGAGCTGTCCTATCTTTTCCAACTTAAGAAACAATAGCAGAATCAGAACAATAGTGAAATGCTGCAAAACTACAGTCACCTGTAGTTCCATGAAATCTAGTCAACTATACTTAAATGAATCCAGTGTTAAGAGGGTTCCTTGACTTCTTTATTTCAGATGCCCCAAGCCTGTCAGTGTTTCAGAGGCATTTGGGCAGGGCCCTTAACAATGTGCTTTAACCTTTGGTCAGCCCTGAAGTGGTCAGGCAGTGGGACTAGATGATCCTTGTAGGTCCCTTCCAACTGAAGTTATTCTGTTCTGTTCTACTCTATTCTAGTCTATTCTATTTATCTGTTGTATTGTGCTAACTCCAAGAATGTTAGTCACAAAGCAGAACTTGATTATCCTAGCACTTTACAAACACAGAACAAGATGACACTTTCAAGGTGCTGAGAGTAGCATAATATAACTTTGGGAAACATGTATGGCTACAGTTTGATACACCTACACTGCCTTTCAGCACAGTCCTGAGCTGGTGGGGGTGTGTTAACCACAACAGTCAGAAATAGTCCTCATGCACCACAAGCTCGCTCCTCTCCTTACTTCAACACTAGCGGCAAATTATATTGCTTCATCATTCAGTTATGCTGTATGGGCAAGGGCAGCTGAAGTTATAAATGTGTAATCCAACCACCTGCTCAGGTGACAGAGAGCACGACTGTGGTTCCACATAGCCTGAAGAGGAATGTAGAGGATGCTTTAATGCATCTGGAACAGGTGTAGATTTGAAATCACAGTCAAGCCCTGGAGCACCAATTTACTATATGATGCATTCTGCATGCAAATGAGGATTTGATCTGTCCTGTTTATCTGTCTGGATAGGTTTTAAAATCAGGAATCTTACAGTGTTAGCTATGAGCACATTCCTCAGAATCACAGGAAAACAGGTCTTGGGTTTCTGAGTTGAGCCCTATGGCTACTGCAGACAACTGTATAAAGTTATCCCTTTCATAACCTGGTCGAGCTCTACTTCAAAAATTATTCTTACTGGAAGGCTATACCACAAAGTCAGTGTTAGGAGGGATGCTTAATGGCTTTGAAGGTTAGTAACTTTATTCAATTTTCAGCCTAAGTTTATACATGGCCAATTCAGACTCATTTGTTATTCAATCAACAATTTCCTTTGATCTACCTAATTATCTTTCCTCTCTGTTTTTTACCCTCAAATGTATTTATAGATGGCAATCATCTCTCCACTCAGCTTTTGCTTTTCTAGGCTTAATGGGAGAAGTTTTTAGACTCTTCTCAGAAGCCAGCCTATTACCTACACTATTCTAGTAGCTATTTCCTGAAGCTGTCTTCATTTAAATTAATTGTGTTTAACACAGGAAACCAGACACAAATGCAATATTCCAATATACCTAATGATACTTTGGCACATAGAATTAATATCTTTTCGTATCTACAGGAAATACCTCTTCTGATATTGCTAGGCCTGTACAGCTTTTTCAGTTGGTCTGGTTTTTACAACTACTTAACATTATTTTACTTATACAAAACTACTTCATGAAAATCTGTCAGCTAATGAACTTTAGTTATGTAGCATAAGTTCTTGTTCTTAGTTACAGGTACTTAACGTACCACTTGGTATGATTAAATTTAATTACCTTTCTTTTACATCAGTTCTTGAGAGTACCCACTGATCTCTTTAGGATACTTATACCCTCTTCATACTGAAAACTCTTCCCAATGCTGTGGCATCAGGTAATTTCACTGACATAGAGAATATGTCAGGTAGAAACGTTTTGTGCTAAAATCATTACTATACAGAATGCATCTCAAGAACCATCGTAGAGGACTCATCTGATAATCTCCCAGCCTGCCAGTTACCTCTTCAGAGAAATTCCTGCCATCTCCCATAAACGCAGGTACTATCCATTTCACAGCTTTTTTACTAATCCCCACATTTTCCAGCATAATGCTTACAAGTCAAGAAAGGGAACACAGATTTTCTTGTCCTAGGAAGTCAGTTACAAAAAAGCTATCAAATTAGTCTGGTACAATCTAGCTTTGTTAAATTATGTTGAATTTTATCAAATTTTCCATTTATTTCCATGACCTAAATATGAAAGACCATTCAAAGCTGTTCTAAGTTTAGCATGCTATTTAGCTGAAACTATGGGTTACAACACATCGTCTCTTTCCCCATTATATGAACTTGCTATATTCCGCTTCAAACGTTTGACCACTTTCTTGATGGATGTGTTTAAAAACTTTATTTAGTTTATTTAAAATTCTAGAAAGGATATCACCTGCCCTCCCACAACTTAAATGCATTTTGGGCTCCCGAAGTTTTCTTTGCTCATACATTCTGTTTCTAAACAATTTGCTATTTTGCCTTTCATCCATATTCAGAATGATGGTCCTTAAGAAATATGGAGTCAAAGTACTAGTTTGAAGATGGCACAAAACCAGTCACTATTTTATCTCACTAGATAGTGACAAAAACTTCTTCCCTGTTCTTCTTGTATTTAGAAGAGAAACTTGTAATGATTTCCTTTTATTTTTTTTTTTAGCAAGGTCTATTTCAGCTTGACTTTTGCCAACCCTCACTTCTCTCTAAAATACTGACCTCTCAGATGTACTTTTTGCCACAGACTAATTCTTTTTTCTACTTTTAATATTCTTTCAGAAGTATCTTTTCCTCCACTTAAGGTCCAGGATCCTTCCGTACAGCTTTTTTCCCCCCACTAAGTTGCAAAACTCATTCAAAGTTTTTCAAAGTCTTCTCCATTTCCAGTGTTCCATTTCTTTCTGTTTCAGTCACTATCTGGTAAAGAAATATATTGGCTATGAAATCCAGGGATACCTGGTATCTGTTATTAGCACCACATGTCCTCCAGATAGAGAAGTTATGTGTCTTGTAATTGTACAGTCCCAGGCATTACTTCTCTCAGTAACTGTCCTGGTTTCAGTTGTTNAGAAATACTGAAATTGAAGCAACCACCACCAAATTCAGCTAGAATAAGGGGAGGATCAATAAGCAAAGTCATGATGATACAGATGAGAATATAATTACTATACTAGCATTAGTCTGTGTATTTTTAAAGATCAATAACATACTAGAAACTGGCTAAGATGAGTGCATAAAAACTAAATAACCCCATGGGCCATTTTCCTCATTGTGCATGTACAAAATTATTAAATTTAATATTTTAATATTTTAAAATATTTGCATAGAAATGTGAAAAATACACAAATAATGATATTGTTGATTGGAACACAAAATCAGCACAGAACATAGCCTCCTCCTGCTGTGGCTTCTGTGAGCTCTTCACCTTGTAGATACTAGGCTGAAGGATTTAAAAAATCTTTTCTACTTGTTTGCATTTATTAGAGCTGATAAATGTGGTTTATCAGGAGACTAAGTAAGGCAATTAGCCTATATCACCCTCTTCATTAGGGCTAGATCCAAAATCCATTAGTGACTGTGAAGAGCTTCCTATTGACTTCATGAGGCTTTGGATCAGTTTATGAGTGCGTGCCTAAAGCAAGATGAACATGCCATCTGTTGTTTTCTCTGATGGTCTGATTTCTATTCTCTACCCATTCCTTCAGAATTTCTAGTGGGTCCCTTTTTTTTTTTTTCATTTTTTGCATTTCCTTTTTTTACCAGCTACAATAACATTCTCTTCTTCACTGCCTCTGTAAGTTAAAAAAGTATAGGATGTTGCCCTTTCTCTAGCTTCCTTTATAACTTTTTCAGGTTACAGCTTGCTTGCTTTTTGCTAAATAGCCACATACTACTGTATGAGATCAAGCAAACAGCAACACACTCTTCTCTCCTACAAATACGAGAGGACACTGGTTAGCATGAAAACAACAATAAAAATAATTGGCTGAATTTGGTCAGTTTGCAGGTTTAAGAGAAGTGCTATTTAATTCTATTGTAAACAATATTGCTGCTTCAGTAGGCTTTTTGCAAGGAAACTTTATTGCTACGCGCTTTACTAGTTAACTGATACATTACAAAGATAAAAAGAAGGGGAGAGAAAATAAATGAAAAATGAAGAAAGAGAAGGAAATTTACAGGCTCTTGCCTATGCTTTAGGACACTAGAACAAAATAATTAGAAAGAATGGTTTCTCCATACATTTAAGTTTGCATACTGCTTTAAATTATTCACTGGGCTACTGTCTATTTTCTCAATATCTTCAGAACAATGAACTGTTTTCACAAACAATTTATTGCTACAACAACAAAATGATTTAGGAGTGACTTACTTTTTCACTCAGTCTTGCCTGTGTCTAATGCCTTCAAACTTAATTCCCAGCAACAGTACAAGAATTCGGACTCTACCTTGCAGCACAGAGATGCTCACTCAAAAACCAAAGAAAAGACTTATAAAATCACCCCCTGTTTTCTTTAGTAGTCTCTTGAAATTGATGTTGACATCATTCTTGCCACCAATCAATTAAATGACAAATGTCTAATGACTGGATTTTCCACAGCATAAAAGTTCGAGGTCCCAAATGTTGTGTGATGGGGATATGCTGCCCTTTCTTACATCCAAAGAGAACTCATACATGCTTTCCTTGTAGCACTTTTGTTTTGAAGCATACACCATTGTCTATGATGCAAACACTGTGACCTTCAAATCCCTGAAACGCTTTGCAGTGCTCTTTTAAAAGGCCTCGCTGTTGCAGGAGAGTTTGGATCAGTTGTTCTGATCAATACAACAACTCATACAATTTCCCAAAAGTGCTTTAGATACTGTCAGAAACTCTGAAACTTAATCTGAGCAGAGTCTCCCAGATGTGTTCAGGTTAGAAATGTCAGAAAGACAGACTTAAATCCATCTGTTAAAATGCTAGCAAGATTTGTCCAGCTGGTACTACTGTATCTTAGAAATGATGCAAATAAGGGTTCTCTTATATAGAAATGAAAATAAGGCCATATTCCTTACTCTACATCGGACCAGGAGTCAGTAAATTGAGTATCATAAATAGGATCCCTGAATAATAATTTTAGCAAATCTCCGGAGTTACTAAAGACCCCACCACTTCAAGAAGAGACAATCCATTGCAGCTGGAAATAGAATGAGACCTGAGGGGCAGTTTTCTACCCACTCACTGAGCTCCCACCTCATGTTGTCTCTGGATTTTAGAACGGAACTTTTTAAAATGCAAAATACCCTAGTAGTCTGTTAAAACAATTGCCAGCCTCCCCGGGAAAGCTTAACATCCTTGGGCTACAGAAACAAATTCTGTCTAATCTGTTGTCTTCCTGGCCCCGATAACCATGAGTTCTTGACTCTACAGTAGCTTTTCTTTCCTCTTGCTCCTTTGAAAGGAAAGCTCAAACATCTCCATATCATATGGATGCAAATTGCCTGAGGACTAAAGTGCTTTCTTAGGAAATCAAAGAGATCTTAATCACCTATGTCTCCATCTGAATGGTGGGGTAGGAACAGATAGGCAGCCACCACACTCTTTTCTTCCCTCCCTGTTGAATGAGCAGATTCAGAGTGCCTCTGGGAAATCAAACTTCTCAAGTGACTTAAACCCAGAAACATCATGTTCATGAATCTTGTATGGTGCCAGCTGGAAGACAACTGGTGATCTATGAGCAGCAGCACTTCCAGGAAAGCCCAAGAGTGGATTTAGGGTCACCAGCATCAGTGACAGCACCTTCTGAAATCCACATGGACCCTCTGGGCCCTAAAATGCCACGCACTTTCGAGATGGAGGCCTGCATTTTGTCTATGAGGCTGTTTTGGCCACCTATGTCCCTTTATGAATCTGAGCCACAAGTAGCACCTTTCTCCCAAATGCGGAGAAGATAAATGCCTTATCATATTATCCAGGTGAATCACTGCCTTTATTGGAGGACTTGTAAAATATCATATCCACATAAATAGCATCCTCAAAGGCAAAACTTTTAGATGCTTTATATCCAACTATGACTCTTACCACTATTTTTTGTTCAAAGAAGTAACAGCTTTTCTGCTAATGTGGCTCTGACAAATATTTACAAGGCAAGCATGTGCAAGATAAACAGATGCTCTGGAGTCCTTCATTTCTTTGGAAAACCTAATTGAGAAAACAACACACAGTAATCCCGAGAACCAATTTACCAGGTATCTTCATGGGTGTATAAGTTTGCTTTGTACTTATTATTAAAATTATTTATATAGTCAATCCTTAGACTGTAATGTCTTAAAAAATTATTTTTTTCCAAAGGTAGGAAGGAAAGAAAGCAATTATCACCAGATTTTAAAGACCTCTGAAAGTTAAGGCATCAATAAGATAACAGTAAAAGCAAACAAAAATAAACACGTTCACTGGAAATGGAAGAAATATAGGAAAATATTTCATTTGCTTTTTGACAGCATTTTCCAGGGTATCCCTGTTTGCACATTGTCCGTACATTTTTGCTATTCTAAATTTTCAGGAAGGAAAGAGGATCTGGGGCCACTGAGATTTTGATAAAAGTTATAATAATGTTTACAGTTCTACTTCAATTTTCAACTTAAGCTTTACAAATGTTGGTTTGCCATTCAATTTCTCAACAAAGCCTTTCTCTCTTGCAGGCTGCAGATCTCTTAGGCAGTCTAAAATTCACCTGCAAGTAAACCCACCTGGTCTGGAGCGTTTTTGCTCCACCATTTGCAAGCTCCTATCAACCTGTTCATGACTTAGTTTTTCACTGTATACCTGACCGCTAGGGGTTTTTATGGGTTTTTTTGGACATAGTTATACTTTGAATATATTGCTATGCAAAGAACCTCAAACTAACATTGACTGTGGTGTATAGTGGCGCATATTGACTCTGTTTAGCATTGCAGTCCTGTCAGTGCACTGTTGCACATGTTCCTGTCAAGAAATAGTTCACGGGGTTGCGCTCCCTTTAGTGCAGCTGGCCTCCAGAATCCAGCTTGGTTGCTGAACTGTGCTCCATTATTCACTTTGACTTGTGCATTTTCCATACATACGCTCTTTTCCAGTGAACTAAAAGCTTTTGTATTTATAAATCACTTTTGCTAGTTAGCCATGGTATCCAGAGTAGATTTACCTGAGAAAATACAATACAAGCCAACTGCTTGTTAAGCATAACAGAATAATATAACAGCAATGAAAATCTGACAATTTCCAGAGCATACATTTGTGTCCCATAACAGCTGTGGTTGTTTTTATTTCCACTTCAGGTAGGCTGCTTTTGTCTAACATTTATTCCTATTTTAAAATTTTGTTTCTTTCAAGTGTCTGTTATTTCAACCACTTTTTCTTGGCAATTCTTTTCAATGGGCATGCATTTTTCACACATACATTACTTTTTCTTTACTTTTATTGAGGATTTTCTCTATCCCTCCTCCGCCATGTTATAAGCAGATTTGAACAAGCTGAAGACTACTTTTCCTGAAGGTTTTGAAAATCCTGAAAAAAAAAAATCACTTTGGCCATACAGAGTTCAGTCTCTATTTATGGATGACTGGTTTCCAAAGAAGGCGCTCTGGTATATCATCTGGTAAATATTAAGAACTTGTGGGGCTGATCTGTACTGACTGATCACCATGAAAATGATAACATTTGACAACAGGCATTATGCTATAGCACCTGAAATACCCTGTTCCTCAGAAAAAGGAGAGAAAAATATTTAATTTACAAATAGATTTTTGGAAAAATGTCACCTTTTTAATTATGTCCAAGTAGGTAATCAATGCCTCAAAGTTAAGACAGAGGACACAACTGGATCATTTACCTTGCACTCCTGCCTAACATAGGCTGTAGGACCTACTTAAATTATCTCTGGAGAAAATTATCACTTAATTCCACAGTCTCTTTCTAACGCAGAGCAATGACTGCAAAAAGGAGACAATAGCCAGAGAAGGCCTTGCAGTTTTCCCCCTTCTTATAGAAATTGAGCACACATCTGTCTCCCTGCATTCCCCAAGAACACTTTTTTTTTTTCAAACCAAAACTGCAGCTTTAATACCTTCTCAACTCAATGTCTTCTGCTTTTCATAAAGTCAAGGAAGGATGGCAGTAAAGGATGCTATGTTGTTTCTGAGCATTCGGTTTGCCTTGCTATCTCTGAAAAATATGCTACATACATACACAACTATGTGTCACATGTATACACTAACGTGCCTGAACCTGATCTTAACCACCAACATCCTGCTGTGTCTCTCGTCTTCCCAAAATGTCCATTTTTGCCCTTTATCAGATCGGTTAGTGTTTGACAACCTTTTTTGCATTCATCAGTATTCTCTCCTTCTTAGTACTGACATTATGCACCTTTTTTTCTTTCTATCAGCTACTGTCTTTCTTGCTGTCTAACACCCTTTTGCCTTTCCTACAACTTTCATCCAGTTCTTCTCATCTGTCATTGCCAACCTATTAACACATTTATGTCCAGTCTCAACTTGTCTAAATTCAACATCAAACCATCAGCTCCTGTTATCTCCTTTCAGGTGGGATGAAGAATACTCTTAAAGGTTATTTCTCATGTAAATGCATGTTTTCTTTGACCAGGTGACTCCTTACATTCCTCCCCCCCCCCAAGAAGCTAAATTTGTGATGTTTCCTGTGTCTCTCACTATATAGGGTGTGTTTTCTAAAGTCACAATAACCCTCAAGGCCTTCCCTAAAGACGCTTCAGTTAGTATGTCTTTCAAGTAGCAAGATATTCCAAAAGTTTTACACATCAGGTCCCTAATCCTGTTGTATTCCACATCCCAAAAGCTGTTCTACTCTGCGGTCCTCAGTTATGCACCTAAGGTCTTCAGTAGACCTTTGACTACAACACCAGTCTGAAAATTTTTGTTCAGCTGATGACCAGTGAAGGAGGCTCAGGACTTTTTGCAGATTCATTGCTTCCCAGACAGGAGTCCTTGATTTCATACACAGGCTGTATTCTCTTTCTTGACAGATGACTTCAGATTTGGCTAGTTTATAATACTTAACTGTGTTTCACTCAGCACAGTCTGGCACTCCTTTTACTCTGACTTACACAGGTACCATGATGGCTCACATCATCCCATTTACCCTTTTTAAGCACTGCCACAGCATTAGCTCTTATTCAATATATTGAAATTTCTTCAATACTCAAAGATCTTCTGAAAACTCAGCATGACAGATGCAGATGCTGTTCAGCTAAATCCTGTAGAAATTGGATTGTAAAATCAAGGCCCTAGCCCATTCTCATAATTAAAGATAGTTTGGGGCTTTATTCATATAGACTTGCATTAGACTCCAAGTCCTTGCTATGTTTTGATTTATCTGATTTCCTTCCACCCAGCTAAACTAGCACTGAGGTTTCAGGAATATCATGGTTTTCCTCAGCCCATTTCTATAGATATATCTCTGCTGCTGGGAGAGATGAGTAATGGCATTGTTTGGAGGTGAAAAATCAGGGTAGACATTGATTTTTAATGGCTTTTGTTACTTTAGCTCAAAATGTATAGCTCTAAGCAGTTACAATTCCTTTTTACTGTAGGTCTACATACACACGCACACACCTGACTCACTCATTTCTCCCTCAGCTACATTATAATGAATACACCTAGAAATGTCATATTCGGTTCATAAGCTTCCTCTCAGAAAGGCATTCCCCCATTTGAATGATAACCATAGATCTCTAGATTTCCTATGAGAAAGCCTAATGTGAAATCTCTAAGCATATTCATTATAATGTTAGTTGCATAGGTATAGTGTTTCTCCTTGTTTAAAAATCCAATTATGATTTCAATATTCACTGTTTTAATTCTCTTACATGATTATTGGCAAAATCAGGTACAAGTTCCTCACTGTGTAGTGCAGCCCTATTTCTGCTTTGGAAATATAATTAAAATATTTTTTTTAATGAAAGTATTTATTTTATAACTACATTTGCCAATGTTTTCTATAAACTAATTATTCATATTACATTTCTCATTACTAAATGAATATTGGATGGACAAGTAGTTAGTGAACATATTTTAGCATTTTTAAAAATTCAAAGGACATTTTAAGGGTATAGAATTGCTATTCTCTTTCCCATTTTTCCTGAAGTTCTCTAAATTTTACATTACTATTAAGATCCTTGATATCAGTGGAGTGGGTACTTTTTCCTGTGTAGGGAAGTAGTAATAAGTAAGCTACTAGACTACAGATTGGGATATGTGTATTTCCATGCTACTTTTACAGTTGGCCTGCTTTTCTGTGCTTCAAGTTTCCCCACCATGAAATATGATAAAAACTAGGTACATCATCATCATCACAGTTAAGAAACATATTTGCACTTTAAAGCATTATTTAACATTAGTAAAGATTGAAGTTACAAACTCATAATTTATTTTAATGGGTTTTTTCCTCGTATAAGTTAATTGCTGCTAATGGCAATCTATGTATTAAACTTTCCCAGTGAAAGTATGCTAACTGGACCTCTCTTGCTTTGCAGGTGAGGTATAGGAAATGTGTATTGTGCTCCATGTGCAAACAGTTAAACCCTGCAAAATTAAAAACCACTCAAAAAAATAAATTATTCATAGAATTCAGTCAGAATTCATATATCACATTAAGCTGCATAAGGTGACTTTCAAGCCATGCTTGAAGCTCACCAGCTAGGTCAAACTCTTAGGGTGAAGCAGTATCTTGCAGTATAAAACATGCATGAGCAGCATACAATTGCTTTTCAACTACTTAGAGCTTCAGCATACCTGAAGTTACCTTACCCATTTGACATTCGGTTGCAGTTTCAAATACAGGGACAGAATTTGAGAGGAAATGGTCTGTATCATATAATTCCAAAGAACTTCTACATACTACAAAGTGGGCCATTGTTCCTGCAAAACTACTTTGCAAGAAGGTATACTAGATCAATTATCGGCCTCTCTTTTGACGAGAAAGAGTTTCTCTTCCTTTCATAGAATCAGAGAGGAGCTGGATGGTAGTTAGAAGAGAAATGATCCTCTGGCTGCTTCAAATATAACTGCATAAGAACAGAAAATAACTGCAATGCTACATCCAAAGACCAAATTAGAAATTTTTATTGTGATACCGCATTAGTATGTTACGATACACAGCAATGGCAGTTACGGAATCCAGTCTGGGTAAGCCAGAAGATTATTTCTCTCTGTCTTTGTGTGCTATTCCCTACCGAAGTGGCATACTGATTCCTCAAGTTTGAGTGGTCCTAATTTATGCATTACAATTGATTCTAAATTAATAACAGAAATGAAAGGCAATTTTCTGCAATGCAAAACTTTGCTTTTTCTGAAGACACAAAGCCAGTACATCAAAAATGCCTTTTAAAAAGTCCTGCCTTGACAATGACCACCTTCGCTGCAAGATGATTGCTATCATCTCCAGAATGATTCATTTTCCACCAGTAAATTGCGGTTCATCTATCTCATTTATTTAAATGTACATATAATTTTAAATCTACATATTATTTGCCAATGCCAATTGCAAAACTAAGGGAAAACTGAGTTGAACCACTGCCTTGTAGCTCCTTAGTTTGTCCAATTTTTTTCTGCTCTGCTTTCTCAACCTTTCTGCAAGAAGATTCCTATATACTTTCTTGCAACAGTCAGCATCTCAGACACACATATTACTTCTTTTTAGCATAGACATACCCTCCTATTAGTGCTCGAGAAGCTTTTATTCAGAAGTCACACTTGCAGTTCTGCTTATTAGTGACTCGTGCTGATTGACTTGAAGTATTGCAGGGTGGGGCACCTCAGGTTTGCTTGGCTGATACGCTTAGACTGATTTTTACTAGGAGGCTTTTCATGCCAGTTTGGAAAAGCCAAACGGCATGGAGCAGAATACCCATTTGTTTGCACTTCCTGAAAACTGGGACATTATCCAAGCACTCAGAACATCCTTAAATCGGTGCTAAACTCTGAAATCAATAACGGATTTATTCCTGTAAAATTATTCCCAGGAAAAATTATTGTTTAATAACAGCAGAAATGCTAAGCTGGAGGGAAAAGGTCTGCTTTCCTGCAGCAACCTAGAAGACTAGGATACAGCTCCAAAAGGCTGCCCTGTTTCACTGTGCGAAGATTTTTTTCATTAGACCAACATTATCTACCGCACACTTAAATATTCTTTTCAGAAAGTGCAATATTCTGCAAGTTTAACTGTAAAAGCCTTAGCTAGCCACTGTGATTTGCACCTGCAGAGGGAGTTTCGCTCTGCCTATATTACACTGTTTTCCTGGGATGGCACAAGACACCCCTGTGATGCTTCCTGCTCTCCTTTCACTCCCAGCCTGCTCTCTTTCCAAACACCAAACAGGAGTGAGATCGAGCTTGGACTTTGTCAGCTGAAGATAACAGAGCAAATAAGCTGAAAGGCCACATCCTAAAGAACTACATCTAAAGTAAAGGCAATTTTCATGTAAAGCCATAAATAATACAAAAAAAAGCAGCAGAATTACTCACTGCAAACTATCTTGTGAGAGCAAGTGAGTTAGGAAATGAGAGAAATGCAATAAATGAGTGATATTACCTGAAAAATAAAATGTCAATATAATAATAATTTAAAAGAAACAGCAGCAGAACACTGCCTCTAGGCAGTGACGACTTGCATGAAATTTCATATAATAGGTAACTCAAGGTCTCAGTGATCTTGGCAAAGTTAAAGGGATAACTTTCAAGTAGAGATGAACATGAATAATTCTTTTTCCTGTACTCACATAGGTAGCATTTGAACTCTTAAATAAATGCTGCTTAACTTTCCAACTTTCCTTCATTTTTGATATGGAATATACATCATTATCACTACTGAGGAATTTTTTTCTGCTGTTGATTTTTAGTTCGTTTCTATCACTTTCAGAACACTCTTTAGTATTGTGTGAATGCCTTCTTTCTAGTATCTGTATTTTCTACTGACATGCTCTCCCTGAACAAACTCCCTGGGAGTTTTCAATGCAGAGAGTTTAACTAACTTCAGGTTTGCAATTCAGTATATTGGAGAATGAAATTTCTTTTACTCCTTTGGGAACAAAATGGCTCAGTGTGTCAAGTGACTCTTATTAAATTTAAAAAAAAAAAAGTATCAAACAATATCAAATTTTCTTCTTCTGCTTGAGCATTCTTCAAAGCTTCAGATTATTTTGAAAATGCTAAAATACCACACTGAGCTTTCATAACAGAATATTCTGTTATTTAATTTTTCTCACACAACAGGAAAACCCCTATAATCTTCCCTGGACCTGAGGACTCATTGAAACAAATTGTGAACCCCTCATCTAAAGAAATTCCCAGAAACCACTTCATAAATTACAAAAACCAGTGAATACAGAGTCCTTAAAAAATAAATGTACAAATGAATAAAAGCCTAATTCATAGTAAGGAAAATATTCTTTGCCTTGGAAAGCTTGAAGCATCAAATGTAAATCCCAACTATGTATCTTTTCCTATCTGAAATATAAAGTTAGCACACATGCATGGAAGGGGACCTCCTGGGGGTAATGTCCTCAAAGGAGTTCAAAAGGCATCGCAGTGATAAATCCAAGGAAACACCCTAATCTGATTTTACTGAGCTAGCATCCATGCAATGTTTTTCAGACACTTAAATTTAAAAGCAAGATTCTAAGATAACAACATGAAAACATGAATTTCTTTGATAGGCACCCAGAGGGAGCTAAATGTATAGTATTATTTCAGGTTCTTTTCCTAATCACGGTGTAGCTATAAACTGTAGCAGTTAAAATATTTTCCCTAGTCACTTATAGCCTTTTCCCCTCCTTTGTCTCCTCTTTCATGGCTCTGAACCTTTTCTGTTGTGACTATTGGGATGAGAAAAGTGCTGCCACTCCGCAGCTGGGAAAGGATGCACTCTCTGCGCAGCTGTAGCGACGATGAAATACAGGGCAAGTCTTCCTTATAAACAGAGGCTTAACAGAAAGCCATGCACTTTTTTAGCACTTGCCCTGGATAACTCACATTCTTCTGGCAGGGCATATTCTGAAGTAGTCCAGATCATCCCTATCTGGAGAGGACAACGTTAAACAGACTAGTCCTCCTAGTCCTATCACTGCTTTCGGGAAAACTGTTGGCAACTCAACAGTTCTACCTCCCAACCTGTAGCAATGCAATAGTTAACAGCTATAACAATCAATAAAAATATTTTGTTCACATCTCTGAGAGGGATATAATATTAACAGCTGTTCATTCACTTCTCTAGCCCATAGTCTTCAGTAAGACAGTTATGTGGGCTTTTTGAGTTTCCAGTCCCAGACACTGAATGTGGAGAATGACAGCTAACAACACTGGGCAGGAGCTTCTGCCCCTCCAAAGGTACAGCCCTCCTTCTCCAGGCTCTTCTGCCTTTCTGTGCATGCTGCAGACTGGCACGTTGTGCTTCTACCAAGAACAGGTGGAACAGGCCCTCACAAGACCTGCACAGCTCTACAACCAGGAATAGTTCCACCATAATGACTCTCTCTCGGAATAAGAACAAAGAACAAAGTTTTCCAGTGATTAGTTATATTTTGGGTGCCAAATTAGGGCTGCTCGGAGGTGACAGAGTCACATGCTTTGGGTGAATAATGTTACAAAAAAAAAATCAGGCTGTTCCAAGGAATCTTAATTTAGGTCATTGAACTAAAGCAACCAAATACTGCAGTTGCTTTGGAAAATCTTGACCTGGTATTCAGTGTCACATTAGCAGGACTGCACACCAGGCTCCTTCTGCTCCTTTCATCAGCTCGCTCTTGCACAACCTAAGGTCAAAGCAAAATCTGGTAAGGCACAAGAGACAAAAGGAGAAGGCAGACCTTGGGTCTGCTTAAGCCAATGCATCCAGAGGCCAGAGAGTCTGCCCTTCCCAATGCTTACAAACCTCTCTGAAGGTGAGCAACAGCCACCGACACAACCACCCACCAGTAGCATAATCCTTTGTTAATGTTAAACTAAGGCATGTTATTAGCACTAGAAAGCATAAGAGAATTTCCTGCACAATGATTTCATGCACTACACCTGTATTTTCAAAGATCTTTCTGAATTTTTTTGTTCATTTTACACAGCTTTGTGTTACACATACACAGAGACGTTACAGGTTAACACATGGTTATGCTGCAAAGACTTTATATGGATACCCAAGAGATTGGTTTTTCAAATTGTCTGCACAACAATAAAAAAGATGGGTGTCCTGATTTCAGCTGGGATAGAGTTAGTTTTCTTATTAGTAGCTGCTGTAGTGCTGTGTTTTGGATTTAGTACGAGAATAATGCTGCTAACACACTGTTGTGGTTTAAGCCCAGCTGGCAACCAAGCACCACACAGCCGCTCGCTCACCCTCCCCCTACCCCAGTGGGATGGGGGAGAGAATCAGGGAGGGGAAAAAAAAAAACAAAACAAAAAACCAAAACCTAAAACCCATGGGTTGAGATAAAGGCAGTTTAACAGGACAGAGAAAGAGAAAATAATAATAATAACAACAGAATATACAAAACAAGTGATACACAATGCAATTGCTCACCACCCGCCAACCGATGCCCAGCCTGCCCCCAAGCAGCAATCACTCCTTCCCCCAGCCAGCTCCCCCAGTTTCTATACTGAGCTTGACATCAAGTGCTATGGAATAGCCCTGATGGCTAATTGGGATCAGCTGTCCTGCCTGCATTCCCCCCNGCAATGGGATTCACATTTTCTGTTTGCTGATAACTGCTCCATACATAGATACTTCTGCCTCTTCTTGTAGGCAGACGATGCTGGCCCCTTCCAGGACAAAACTCCTGTGGGTGAGCTTTATTGCAATAAAGAGCAGACCACTCCACTGGGGCCACTGATGGTTGGATATTGATTTGTGCACTCTGGGTTCTCAGAAGGCATGTGTCTATGCCATAAGCTTTCGAACTCTGAAAATACCTTTTCCTAGTGGCCATTTCTTGACCACTCCCTTCCACTCTGTTATTTCTGAACCGCATAAAGGAGGACTTTCCTGGCACTGCATTGTCCTACAATCTCATTCCTAAGAGGTCAAAGTGTGCTCATGCATGAACACCTGGTGTCTAACACCTTAAAAAAAGGCAGAAAGCAGATACTCTACTGACTAATAGTGAACACCTTATTTCCCAGACATACAAGCAAACAGTGATTTTGGTGGATGAAAAGCTGAACATAAGCCAGCAATGTGTGCTCACAGCATGGAAAGCCAACCATATCCTGGGCTGCATCAAAAGCAGCGTGGCCAGCAGGTTGAGGGAGGTGATTCTGCCCCTCTACTCTGCTCTCATGAGACCTCACCTCGAGTGCTGCATCCAGCTCTGGAGTCCTCAGCACAGGAAAGACATGGACCTGTTGGAGTGGGTCCAGAGGAGGGCCACAAAGACGATCAGAGGGACGGAACACCTCTTCTATGAGGAAAGGCTGAGAGAGGTGGGGTTGTTCAGCCTAGAGAAGAGTAGGCTCCAGGGACACCTTATTGCAGCCTTTCAGTATTAAGTGGGGAGGCTTAAGAGTGCTTATAGAAAAGATGGGGACAGACTTTTTAGTAGGGCCTGTAGCAATAGGAGAAGGGGTAATGGTTTTAAACTAAAGGAGCATAGATTGAGACTAGATATAAGAAGTTTTCTATGATGAGGATGGTGAAATGTTGGAACAGGTTGCCCAGAGAGGTTGTAGATGCCCCATCCCAGGAAACATTCAAGGTCAGGTTGGACGGGGCTCTGAGCAACCTGAGCTAGTTGAAGATGTCCTTGCTTATTGCAGGGGGTTGGACTAGATGACCTTTAAAGGTTCCTTCCAACCTAAACCATTCTATGATTCTATGATCTCTGCCAAAACAAGATAGATAGATATAAAAAAGAAGACACTGGGTCAAATGAAAATCCTTGCATCACTGAATACAATCCAGTTCCCACCGCTCTTCAACATTCAGTGGAATGCACGTCTTTATATTTTTTCAAACTTCTGCATTTCACAAGGGAAATTAGTGATGAAAACAGAATAATTAGTAGTACAGTAGTAATTATCTCTTAGGTTTACAAGGTACCAAAGTAAATAAAAACTCAGACCTGAAATAAGTTCCTTACTCTACCAAAATGTATGAGGATTACTTTTTCCACTGTTTCCTCAGGATTTTTAAATTTTACCCTTTAAGTTTACTTATGATTACACTTTTAGCCTTACTAGTTGAGATTTGAATAGACTTTTGAATGTGGTGGAAACGTGTAAATCCCACCTTTTAGACAACAGTAATCTTGAACTAGAAAAATGAAATCTTCTCATGTCACTCGATGTCAGTGAAATATCAAGTCAAAGAAAGAAGAGAGAGAATAGATTTTCAGTCTCCCCACTGAACAGAGCATGTGATGGATACAGTATAAAATATATCAGAATTATCATAGCACACTCCCAGATGATAAATCATTATTATGAATTTACTGTTTTGGAATATCTTTAACCTAATTTTCTAAGGAAATAATTATGCTATGTGAGCATCCATGCCTGTCTCTCCCTCAACAGTAGTAAGCCCAATGGCCAACTGTAACCAAATCTGAAAAAGTGAGGAGGAAACAAAACAGGAAGTTCCTAGAAACTCTGTAAAATGATGTGGTTCATTAAAAACAGGGACTTTCCACAGTGTAACCTGAATTGTTATCATAGTCCAGAGAACCCACAGGAGTATAAAAGAAAAAGAAATAGAGTCACTTCATGCGTGTCTTATCCTTGGGAAAATTCTCAGTCAGAGCTCAGCCTGTTCAGATTCCAAGGTCAGTCAATCTTGTGATGCAAATGCACTGGGAGCTAGACATTTTCAGTTCCAGTGTTCATAGAATTTAATTTTTCTAAACAGTCTACTCCACAAAAAGTAATATAATTTTACTGTTATACAGGTACAGGATGAAAATACGTCCTGAAGCATCAAAAGATTCTGTGAAAACAGCTTTACTAATCATAACTGCCTCTTTTTCTTTAACATCTAAAGAACAGGCAAGGTTAGATGAGCAAAAAAAGAACCACGATCTGAACTCAGACGTTGAACTCGGCATGAATCCAGCATGGATCATTAAGTGACCCACTGTCTGTCTTTACACTTTTTCAAGGTAACTATTGATATTGGCTTGTATTCCATCAACTTAAAAACTTAAAACCCTCTCTTCAGCATATATCTCCAAGCACAGCACTGTACCAAGGAGTCAATCAATTAAAACTTTCCTTCAGCTGAGAAAAGTTAGGCTAGGCTTTGTCACAGAGTCTATTCAGTTACCTCTTACACTGACCACTGATTTACAAGAGTAAATCAGTCTGTTGATAGCACTGGATAGATTTTTCAAGTCCTGCAGTAATGGAAGACTAACATCACTGCACTAATATGAGTCATTTTATATAGAGTTTCCTTTTTATGGTGTCTTTAATATTCAGGCTGGAGCAAGGTAACGGCTTATTTTAAGGAATTTTGCCTAAGTGTTCATTTGGGCATTGTAGTTTATTACAAATCACCAAGGCTTAGTCTACCCCTGGATCTGTATTTTATGCTTGTAAGTTAGCAGAGAAACACACACATTCTTTGAAGTAGTTGAAGGAATTAAAACTGTCTTTAAAAAAACCCAAAACCCCCCACACATAATAAAAGAGAAGAGAATTTGTTTGATTTCTCCTGACTCTGTAATTGTGTTATTCAAGTAGGCTCTTAGAGCTCTAAATGAGGCTCACTTGTTTAACAGTGATCCTCTTGGGCTCAGGGACTGGTGGTAAGTGGATGGCACAACTGAAGAAGAGTAAAAGGATAAGAGCATGCCACTAAGGAGGGAGCTGGCAGAGGCATACTTACAACTTCCTTGACTCCTGGAAGAGCACTGATCACAGCTTTAAGGTGGATCTGCCTCAAATTTATCATCTTTGTGAACTCTCACTGAAGCCTTTTAAGCTCAAAACCCCAAGTCTTGTTAAACTGTAAACTAGGACACAACATTTTGAATAGAAACAACTGAACAACATTATGTCGAAGAGCAAAAATAAAAAAGCTTTCTACACAAGCCCGCTGTATCCTTGTAGTCATTTCTTGGAATGCCAGCTGGATGTCGGGCAGCTCAGTGATGCTCAGCAAGCTTTGCACTGTCCATCCCCCCAGTCCCTTAGCAGCATTTCCTTTTGGCAATTTTGAGACCCTGCTGATCTGCTCTCCAGCTCCACGTGGGCTGCATTCTGCCAACATGCCACAGTGGTCCTATGTTACCCCAAGGGATGGAGCCATCTCTTCGTCCTGGGGCAAGGGTCAGTAACTCTCTTCAGGAATACATCCCAAAAATTCATGTCACCTATGGATGAAGGTGACCTCCTACAATTAAATTAATGGTGTCCTTGCCAAGTCTATAGAGACTGGGAGATGCTCTGAGGTAATCAATCCTTCCCTTTCGTTCTTCTATTAAAAAAAAAAAAAAAAAAAAAAAAGCAAAAAACCCAAAAACACTTC
>VZTL01004501.1:24105-35016 GCA_013400535.1 Scopus umbretta
AAAAAAAAAAAGTGCAAAAGCCCTAATACACCTTCAACCAATTTATCTTTTATGTTGTAAAATCATTTAAATTATATTGACTATTTTAAAATGTGGATAAACTTCATGAAGAAAATAGCTGATGGTTTTGGGAAGGCAGAATTCAGTAACCTGGATAACTGGACTTCAAATGGGAAGTTTATTACCAACTGTTTCATATGAGCAAACTACATTTTTATCTCTCAACAGCAGCAACCTTAATACATTTTGCAGCTTTGCCATTAAATACAGAGAGACGATTTTCCATCTAATTTCTAAGAGCAGTTTTGTGGAAGAAAATGGGTAATCAACATGGAGAATGTCTTTCTTCTGAAAATGCTTTTAGTCTAACATAAATGACAGCTATTTAAAGGCAATCACTTGTGTTTTATATCTCACACAAAAACCAGCAGACACAGTACCCTGCCTTTGAGACAAAACACTGATACATGTGACAGAACATTTCAAGCAGTAATAATCAGAAGCCACAGATTCAGCAGCATCCAGGAAACAACTGAAATATCCACCATTAAAATCTGTAGCTTTTTTTGCTATTGTTGTTCAGTCTTTAACTGATATTATGTGGTATTATACTATGAATAACTAATTATCTGCATCAGACAGGTACAGGAGATGCGAATCACATTCTCTCTGTAGTATTTACACTGATAACTTACACATCTATTAAAAATAAAGTGGTTTTCAAAATATCACCCAGGAGGCATGTGTTCTGTTCAGTGACCTTTGGAAACTCTAGTCCAATGAATAACTAGTGATGCGCAAATAAGTTGAGAGACAGTAGATAAAAAGTGCCCATAACCTTATATGTTATCTGTTATGAGGATGGCTATGGTAAAAAGATATATTGCTCTTTCATAATTTGCCTGACAGAGCAAATCAATGAGAACATAAACTTGTATCCCTTTAAGTTGAATGGTTATGAAATTCATTATCCTGGACAATTAAAAATATAACATGTAGGAAAAATGCAATGAATAGCGTAATCTAAGTATCTGATTTAATGGTAGTTTGCTACCTTACAGGCATGTGTTCATATGGCATCAGTCACACCTTGGTAAATCCGGCCTTGCATTCAAACATTTTATGTAGCAAGAAGCCTAGCTGTGCTTGTTTCAAGATGATAAAACTTCATATTAGCAGAATGTTGGCAGAATATTGAAGGAATTCAGCAATGACAATCTTGCATCCATTAGCAATCTTTGTAACGACTATGATACATGAGAAACCTTAGACTTTCTTTCTCACAAAATATGCAGCCCATCTGGCCTTGATCTTGTGGCAAAGAAAGTCCACAGTCTAAAGAAAAGTCACATAACCAAAAGGCAAGAAAACCACACCAAATCCAAGAAGATATGATGCAGCACAAATTTTAAATATCTTTTTTTTTGTGCTACTTTTAAACCGCGCTACCAACAAAGCCTTCACTGCCAGCCCTGATTATAGCGCATGCAATTCAGGCTTGCATAAACATATACTTTAAACATAGATATGGGCTACAGCTTGTAGATCACGTGAACATTAAAAACAGTTTTGCAATTTTTGTTTTATAGTATAAGACTACATGTCTTCTATTATCATGCATGCATGCAAGGAAATCAAGGAGGTTAAAAGAGAAAATGTTCCATAATTCCGGTTCACAAGCTAAAAGGGAGTTATTAAGTCACAGGGGCTCTTCCAAATAATCAAACACCTAGTCAAGTACTGACATAGTTACGAGGAAGAAAAACATTCTGGATACTGGTCTGCAAGTAGCTACACCCGAACCTTCTTAAAAACATGTAAGGTTTATCCTGTAGAATTACTCAGATTTTCGTTTCAAATTTTAGAATAAAGAGTAGACATCTTTATTCAAAAGATAAAAAATTTTATTTCTTAACCACTTTTAAATTTATAAATAATTGCATTATTTTTATTACAGATTATATTTTTTCCTATAAAAGAAGAATAAATTATGCTTACCCTCTCCAAAGTAATTTCTTCAAATTCATATTCAATTTCTGTTCCATTGACCTAAAGAAAATAAAATCAGAAAATTACTTAAATGCACATGGAAGATAATTTGGTAGGGATACTATGCAGATATTCCGGTATGATCAGTTTACTGAAGTACAGTTTTCAACATATAGGTGAGGCTATCCAAAGTGTAGCCTACTTAGCTCCCCTTTGTCTTGAATGGCATGTACTGAAGCCTATAACTTGAAAACAGTAAAAGTACAGTATGCAAAACACTGAAATAATGGATAACTAAGTCACTTACATAATATGACTGATATTTGATATAGTGTGTTTGTGGACTTTGTGCAAATGTTTAAATATTTTCCACGGTAATAGTTTCACGTCAAAAATAGAAGACCTGTTTCTAAAAATTATTCTCACAAATGGAAGAAAGATTAATTATTCATTGCCTTACGAGCTCCAATTTACTTTACAATACAAAAGCAGACAGGAAATTCATAGTACTTATGTAAAAATCACTCACTGATACATATACTGAAATACATCTTGTTTACTATATTAACCTAGGGCAAGAACATGACAAAGGACCTTTGCAATAGACAGCTCAATGGCAAAAAGGCACAGAATGTTAATGCAATTCTTACGCTGAGTTTCAGTGTCAAAATAAATTAAGCTACAAAATGTAGAACACCAAAATGGATTGCACTGGACAAGAAATCTATCAGCTGAAGACATGACACTGATTTAAGCAGTATTCTGAAACCTTGTTCCAGTCTGACATGGATTTTTTCTGTCCCTCTAGGCAACTCACTTAACATCCCTTTCTTAGTTGCCTCATTTCTTAAATGGGTAGAGTACCGCATCAGAGAAAGCTACAAAAGCTGACTAAATTGCAAGCAAACTGCAAAGTAATGGAAATACTTCTACTACCAAAATCTCAGAAGAATCTCAAAGTGTCCCTTAGCTACAGCTAGTCAGCAATTTTTGGCTTTGGCCAGAAAACATTGATTAATCAAAAATAACGGAATCATGCCAGTTTAGTTTTTGTGATGATAGGACATTTCCTGGAAAATAGTTTTGTTTTCGTGTTTTACTTAATTTATACTTAATGAAAAAAAATATTTTGTAAGAGCAAAACTGAAGTGAAGCATTAGGACTGACCTGATCTTGGAGGAAAAAAATGGTTATTTCTCAGAACAAGATCATTTATTACTTCTCCCCACTTCCAGCTGCTAATTTTCTATATTAGCTTTCTAACTGTAATCAGAAAACACTGTACACAAATCATTCTTTATCTACTCAAGCACCTTTCAAATGTAATTATGTACTTCTCTTGTGAATATTATAACTAGGTACAAGCATCTACCAAACAAAAGCTTCCTATAAAAGCCACCAACTATTTAATTTCTCTGAAATTCAAGATCTGATAAACCATGACACTGGTCATAGAAATTCAACCCCCAAAATCTGTGTTCAAAAGCAAAGAGGGAGAGGGAGAAAAGTCCAAACAAATAACCCATGCTTAACAATGAATTGAAAACAGAGCTTTAGTGAATAAAATAGTTAATAAATACATAATATTTGTATTTTTTACATTATTGCAGTCTAGTAATCGCAATACACTACATTAAAAACAGATAGGAAAAAAAATACTATAAGATATTTTCCCGTTCTATGTTATCACTTTAATGCTTTCTGCATAGACTCTTTTATTAATACAGGCAACTTACTAGGTAGGAACAGCTTTATAGCTATTCCATTTTTTGTCCTGTCTTGTCTAATGATAATGAGATCAAAGCTATCTATATGTCTCTGTTTTCATGAACTTCTCTTTTATCTTAGGTTGGTGGATAGTTCTGATCTATGTCTTCAATTCCTCAGTCTTGCTCTATAAAGCTGTCTTTGCTTCACTGCTTATAATCACTTTTCCTTTGCATTAAAAACTCGTTAGTGCAGCAAAATGGGAGAAAGAGGGACATGAGAAGTGAGCAACCTCTGTATAAAGATGAAAGGAGAAAACACAAGCTGAATACTCAATTTGTATTTGCACACAAACAATATCTTGATTATGATCATCTGAGGGGGTTCCTTTTATCATCCGCAGTCACAGTTCCAAAAAGGTCTGCAGTTCAAATTGCCATTAATAGCAGCAGAGATCCATTATCAGGTTCCATAGCAGCAGGGCTGATATGAATTAAAAAGCTGATCTTGATCCAACTCCTTTTGTTATTTAAGCATATATATCTACATATGCAGTTCACTGCCCTGTTTTTCTTGCTGGTTGCTCAGAAGACCAATGCAGTTATTTCATCAAGGATCTAATAAGATATTGCACCTACCTGAAGCAGGTGGAATGATGATGTATGCAGTACCATTCATTGCTAGCACCATTTTATTTCATATTTAGACTCTCTGGCTGCGCCTACACTGCTAAATTAGAGTCAATTTTCAGCCAAGTCTCACTGCTTAAGGCTGTTTCTGTCTGGAGCTTACTGGAAACAAATAGCCAAGGAGGGAGCCAACAGTTAAGCAGGAGGAGAATCATGGCCCCGGCTCTGGAACTGGCTTGTCGGTCCTCTCATTTAGCATCATATGGGCATACCCTCTGTTTTTGTCCATTTTAACACGACAGTCTCTGGCCTGACAAAGCACCTAAACAAGCTGTCTGAACCTGCAACTTCCATTTCTTGTGAGTAATGGGAACCTGTTTCTATGTTTCTCTTTACAAGAGTTTTCTGAATTCTGCTTTTATATCAGATTACAGCAAGAACACACAGCAAAATTTACTATGGCCTGTACGATTTTAAATAGCTATGAAAAAGTCCAAACCTTTTCATATGGTTTTCTCTTCTCCTCCACAGCCAAAGAAATCATCAGCATTTCCAAGTTGATTTGGGAATATTCTTTTACATCATTCAGGTGTGCAAGGTTGACAAAAGATATCTTTAATCTCAACTAAATTTTTATATTTATAATGCTGAAATATGAGGTAGTCATCTAGCTCTCTTAACACTCAGTGAAAAGAAACAGGCACTTCTAGGTCTTAATTCATTTTATCCTACACTAGAAATCTCAGATAAGTTAGGTGAATTGTGCCCCAGAGGTTTCCTTTCACTGAGTACAAACAGAGCCTAAAAAAGATGTGTAAAGTTTGGTGAGTGCTTGCCTTAAATCTGTTTTCTGCATTACTCCTAGCTCTAGACCAGTAACAAAGTTCCGCTTAAGAGATGCTCTATGTCTTTCATAATTATACACCAGTGAAAGGCCAGATCTCTGGTTTAGCAGCTTTTCTGATTGCTTTTTTGGACTTGCCTGCACCTGTAACTGGCAGCACATGCACAGCATGATATTCAGCACCTGGTCCCACAAGCCCAACCGGTTAGGGTGTCCACAAGGAACAATTCAGTCTCTCCCCTTCTCCAAAAGCTCAAAGGCAAGATACGTTGCTGTGGGCTTCCCTCTCTGATACGGGACCCTGATGTCCCCTCTTCGAAGAAAGAGTGCTCAGCAACACCTGTGACAGTAACAGGCCCAAAGGACTCTGGCAGAAGTGGGTAAGAAGTCCACAAAATGAGGTCCATGGGAGGACCCAGTCAACCACATCCTTTCTTCAAGGTGCAGACTCTGGCATCAAAATGTGTCTCATTCAGGAACATGCTTTATTTCCAGCAGAACAAGAAAGATACTGTTGACCAGGACAAAATACATAATTGCTACATGAAGAACAGGTCCGTGTGAAAGTTTTAGACAACTCTGAGGGCCTTTGATGCCCTGTTGTTCAAGAACAGCGCGACCAACATACACTTCTGATGCAAGGGGGCTTCTCAGTCTCCTGACCTTACATATGTTCATGATTCAGTGTGATGAACTTACAGCCCCTGTAGAATAAGTTACCATAACTCAACACCCGATATTTAAAACAACTGCTTGTAAAAGCAAAGTAATAGTTGCCTTTCATTTACAGCTGCATCTGTTATACTGAGGACTCTCCCAAACTTTTGACAAGAAAATGTCTTTAAGAGAGAGATTTGATTGTATGGTAACTATCTAGATTCCAGCATTCAAGGGAGATTTCCTGGTGAAGCTCTAATCACTACTAGAGTTCACTTATCTTTCTAAGAGGAAAGGACTAATCATCTTCAGATGATGCTTTCTTTCAGGAGCATGAGAAATAAGGAACAGGTAAAAAGGTCTTTTTATATACTATTTTGTGAAAAACCTGAAACAGAGCCAGGACACAGAACACCAAAATGAGGACAAACTCAGGTTTGCTTGTTCCTTTACATGAATAATTTTACTCTGACTTTCCAGGAAGTTTCTCTTGTTTAGTGCATTTTAAGGATGACATGAGCAGCTGAAGTAGTCCCTTAATGAAAATCAGTTCAACAGGTTATGATAGATTCCCCAAAGCTTTGAGAATAACATTCTGTTGGGTTTTTAATTTTCCCATACTCTGTTACTTTCTTAAGACTTATCTATAACAATTTTTTTTCTAATAATAATAATAGTAATAATAATATTTTTTACTCTTCTTATACTTTTACAATTATTTGATGCGATAGATCTGTTCACACACAATCAAATAAGCGTTACCTGATTCTTTCTTGCTATACTTCTACAAATTTACCGCTCCATTCACCAGCTGAATAAGACAAAGATGTCATCATATGAATTTAATGATAAGAACGATAGCGGCAAAAGCATTAAAACACTGACAATTTATACAACTGTAATATTTCAAGACCACTGCACCTATTCTTTTTCATAAAGTTGATGTCAGTAGATCTGTTTGTTACATTTAGTTGTATTTTCAAGATTGTTTTGCCTAAAAATTACAACATCTGTAGACTTTTATTACAAGCAAAAGCACTTTTAATTATATTTAATTGGATATTTTTTTTCAGCTCTCCTCAAGAAAAAAGACTGCTTCTTCTACTTTTATTATCATATGCATAGGAAGGTAACTACTCTGCCATGGATTTTCACTTAATATGAAGATATGATTCTTTTGGCCATATGGTTTCATCAGTTGCTTAGCCACCCAAAACTCATGGGAATACAGGATTGTCAAATTCCTGATGTACAAGTAACCATAGGACATATGTCCTTTAAATTTTCTACTTTGTTGCATAATTAAGACGATCCATTTTAAGTTTCAGAAACATCAAGGCCATTTGGGTAATTTAACAAGTATAGGATTTAAATAGCCTTTCATGATTTCTGTTTATCAGCAAGACCAAAAAGTGGTCTTTATTTAGCCCTTTGACATCTCCTGATTTAGATGATTTCTTCATTAATTGTCAAAGCTTCCTTATTATCTTCAAGAAACCTGCTGATGTCTTTTTGGTACTGTTTTCCAAGAGTATTAAAAGTTTCCTTTCTCACTACATATAAACGCACAGAAAACAGTCACCTGTGTTCTCTGATTTCAAATATGGTGATTTTGTGTTTTGAAATTGTTCTAAAGAGGCTGGCAGAAAGTTTTTCATGCTACTTTCTTTAAGTGAGTGAGTGCATTTTATGGGCTTTTTTTCCAAGATATGCCACAGCTATTTTTAATCACAGTGTATAACTAAGCCCACTTCCTTCTTTTCACGCATATTTCCTTTAGGAAACAAAGACATTAAGCTCTTTGAATAAAAATTTTCCATAACCTAAAACTTTCTTGTCATAATACAACTGTTCTGGTGTGGGGAATGAACAGTGAAAGACCATGGGGTTTTGAAAGAAATTTATACTTTATCAGGAACAGGTCTTACAGTGTATGTGTAACTGATTTGTGGATCCTTCCACAGATGCCTACAGAGCACTCGACCACCACGCATTTTACATCCTTTAGAGAAGATATCACCCTCAACACACAATTAGCAGAGCTCTAAGAAGCCAAATCGAGCTCTTGGTCAACACCTGTAAAGACTTGCAGCACAGTCATGATCAACTTGTTCCCTGCTCAAAGGGTGCTTTTTTTGCTTGTTCTTTTCTTCTTAAATGTCTCCTATATCCTTCTCCATGTCTGAATTTTAGTCAGTGTTCTTCTTCACTGTTTGTGTACAATACTCATCCTTTCCTCTCTTTCCTCCTCCCTCACTGTTATTCTTGGTTTTTTTGTTTTCATTCTCTTGGAGAAAATACCCATTTAGCAAGTAACCATTATCACTTTTCTCTGGCTGATTCCCAAATCCCTAATTTTATCCTACCCTACCTTATTTCTCAAATCTTGTTCAGAACAAAATCATGTTTTCTGTATCTTGTGTGTATCACTATCCCCTAGCACTAATCACAACTTCTCATGTCTCCACCTCAGCCACCACTGCTTCCTCTGATTTTCATTCATGTTTTTTACCTATTTCTTCCTTCATACTATCTCCAAATCTGTTTTCTTTTTCTCTCACAGACAGATGCATGCACATAAATACCAAATTAAATGTACTTTATCTAATCCCACTTCATCCAATGGATTATTCATGCTTAGCTTTCTACCTTCTCATCTTTTCCAACTAAACTTTTAACATAATGTTCTCCCACAACTCCTATTAAATCACACATACACTCCACGTACCTTGATTCCTTTCATTACTGTGCTTCACCTGCGTAACCACAGTTTCAAAATCTCATCCAAATAAGGGATTCTCTTCTGGTTTCCCCTACTTGCTGCTCTCACTCCTCACCATCTTTTCCCCCATTCAACACCAATCTAGAGTTTTTTAGCTGTTTTGTCTCCATAGATCTGACACTTTCTACAATCCAACAACCACATATCTTCATACCCTCCTCCTAGGTATTCTTGTCATTTTATTTAGCTTGCATGGTATGTGATAACACTCTGTCCTTTACAATATAAGCCATCAAATATTCTTTCATCTTCTCTTCATTTTGTCTATATTCTGAGGTTGGCCATATACACCACATAAGAAAAGTGCCTGTATGCTTGTAAATGTAAGCACTCGGTACACCTAATGCAGACCCATCGCAGAACTCCCAGTTTCATAAGCATAATCCATGGAGCAGATCAAAGCAGAGATCATGATTTCAAATGTAGTTCACAGTAAATGGAAATCACACCTGTGCATGAATTCTGTTTAGGCTAGCATTTCCAAGTTTACGAAATTAGTATCAACAAAAGAAGAAGAATGCAAATTTCAGTTTTTGTACTTACAACCTTTTCTCTTACACTAAGAGAAATTCGTATGCCATTGAACCTAATAGGTAGAAATCTGTTTAGCAGTCGTTTAGGCTTTTTTTTTACAGAGACTGGAGAGAGGAATCAAAAGGGGGTGATTTATGCCATGTGCCTTAGTCTTCAGATGGAGTTACCATTTGAGGAACCTGTGTCTGCCCATTGACTATACACAGAGACACTTTAGACTTCTGGGATTTGAATCCTTAAAAAATAATTTTGCAAAATCCCTTATATTTCTGTATCTTAATTTTATAATATACAGCAGTGCAGGAATTTGAAACAGTGCATTCCGAAGAACTGGATGCAGTAACATCTTTCCATAACATTACATTCTTTCTTGAGCAATTCAGGTCATTTATTATACAGCTTCAGAAATTTGCAGTCACCATGCATTTCATTTTCTTCTGTGCTTCTCCCATTGCTGACACCCTAACATATGAGTTATCATAAACTCTCAGTTTGTGAGGTTCCTGTATCTCTGGCCCATTTCAGTTTTAGAAGAAAATCCTTCAAACTTTTCAACAGTCTGAACAGTTCATACATTTCTAGAAATGATTTTCCTGTGTACTATTTCATTCTGTGCACAAGATACACAAAATGGAAAGTTGCTGCTGCTTGATTGAGCTTATTTCATCAACAAAGATTATGAAGCACTTGTAACTTGGGACTTACAAGGGTTTTTTAATGTTTAATACCGTAATTTGCATAGTTTTATTTAAAAAGGTTAGTAACTGTAGTTAAAGTGTTTAAAAGGCAGAAATAAATACTTAAACTGTGGGTTAAGTTTGATTCATTTAAACACTTAAGATAAAATTTTCCCTCAGTTTTAGGGAGAAATCTATAGCATACTAACTGGAAAAATTTAAGGTAACGAAAGAACAGCAATAATTTACTGCATTCCTTGATATCCATGACATGTTTATATAGCAATCTGATAATGAAATATATGTAATATACATAATGGGCATGTCCCATTTCCTCAAATATATATACAACTGACATAACCTAGTCTCTTGCAATTTGTTAAATGACAACATACTCTGATTCACATTTTTGTGCCTAAAATTGTCTCCCAGTACCTTTTTTTACCTTTGAGAGTTAATATTCCCTCCCCTGCTCTCTCACCCCATTGCCTATCAACAGACGACAATGAACTCTCTTGGGTTCTTTTCTTCTCGTGTGTTAACCCTAGCACAAGTACTGAAGGCTAAACCGTACTCTCAGTAACACCGGTGCGATCCCATTGGTGTCACTGGGCTTGTACTAGTGTAACTGATGTTACATTTATTCATCTGTGGATGTGCTTACACCTGCAGGAGGGAGCAGACCTGAAAAGGTAAAGAAAATACTTGCACAAATAATAAAAATGAGCAATAAGGAATAGTCACATAAATAAAATATATGTGCATTTATAAAGAAACTTTCATGTATTCCACAAGACAAGTTTTTACACATGAATCACTTGCTTTACAAGTATTTTTATAGCAGCAGAAAGGTTCACTATTTCTCTTAAAATCTTGGAAGACTCTTTAGTGTACGTACGGGCAGGGAGCCACAGTCCTCTGCACTCCACAACTAAAAGCATAGCAGAACAGCTCCCTCATGCCCAATTAATTTTGCTGCAGAAAACAAAAAGACAATCTGAAAGGCTGAGACAAAATCAAAGTGGTTTTCTGCTCCTCCTCACAAGCTCAGGGAAAGAAAATTGATGTAATGTCCTGGTTTCAGCTGTTCAC
>VZTL01004502.1:288-10486 GCA_013400535.1 Scopus umbretta
ACACTAAAAGGATTTGCTTTATTAAGCTAGTTAAAACATAAAAACCCAAATTAGAGCACTTCCAAATTAAACCCAAACTGTAGACCAGTTATGACACCTCTAGAATTTAGAAAGACATGATTGTCTGCAAGTCTTTTCTTTAAATCCACAACCAATTTTGTTTCACACATGAAACAAGTGGTATGTTCAATATTCCATTTGCAAGTGCATTGGCTCTTGCAACTTAATTAAATGCCTCACTAACTTCACCCATTCAAACATTTCTGCATGGTTGCTTCATATTAAACAATTCACAAGAAACAGAAAATATCACAAAACACTTCTGTAGTCAGATATGCCATTGCACTATAAATTATTTTTGTGTAATAGAAACTGTGCTAATAAATACAGAGGCAGCTGGTAGAGAAGCCTTTATGGTTAAATGGACCATCATCTCTTTATCACTGGTTAAGCAGAGGGGAATTCCTACAGAGACAAACACTTGTAAGAAGCTTACCTCCCAACTGCCAGGCTAGGCAGATTAAAGGCATTGTCAGTCACACCAAATCACTGTGATTGTTACTTCACTTTTATGCAAGCATTCTGTTGCTTGCTAGTTTTGTATTTTAAAACCACAAAAGCATATTAAAAAAAAAAGCAAAAAAAAAAGCTTGTGTACCGAAGTTTCACGTAAACATTTAAGCTTACTTTTGTATTGAACAATAGTCATGGTAGTTATGGTAAAGGATGAACTAAGGGCCTGGAAAGCACCAGCAAAACAAAAGCTCGTGAGGGAGATGGTGAGTTTGTCAAGAAGCTCTTTCAGGCCAGGAGGGCTCCGATTTCATATTAACCCAAGATCAAAGCATCAGTACATTTAAATGTGCCAAAGACATTCAGAATGGCTCTGTGGCATACTTCACACTTGAAATGCTCTTTCTGCTTTGGAAAAGTATCAACCTGTGCCAGGTTTAGACAAAACCAGACACTCTGAAGTACACTGAAGCTTCTATGAAAGCATTTCAATGTTAGTCTCTGCAAGAAGACACTGAACTCGTTACCTTCAATGCCAGCAAGTGACAACTGAGCCTGATGCTCAGTATCTTAGGACTCATAACTTTCTTATGGGCTCATTTATTTAAGCACCAAACACATGATGAACCCTCTAAAAACAATCTTGACCGGCACCAATGACTGCAATGAAACCAGCGCAGCATTCCCCACATACTTCAAAATTTACACTGCTTGTTCCTGTGCAGCCGCTATAGTACAACCTGCTCCACATTTATGCCTCCAGCATCATAGATCCCTTCCATCTTCATGACAGCAAGTTGAATAATGATTAGAACTGGAACTACATCCAGTAAGTTTAGCAAGTCCGTGGTTTCATTACCATGAAATCAGTCCTATTTTTCCCCTCTCTCAAGAGTACAGTGGCTCTTGCAACAACCTGTAGCCACATTTGGGGCGGTTTACATGGAAATGCTGCACAGCCGTGTGGCTGCAGTTGTGCATTCCTGTGGCATATGATATGCTGCTCCAGATGGTGCTAATGGCATGGGACCTAAAATACATTTACCTCTCACTGTAAATCCACATCTTATCTTCCTTTCCTGAGATAGTCACATTTTGGTGATACTATATGAATGCAGAAGATAGTATTTTCAAAAATGAAATGTGCTTAGGTGTTAAAGCCACACTTTCTAAAGTACCTGAAACACTGTGGTCTTTCAGGCGTATTTATGTACCTATACACTTCTGAAAATTCTGTAGAGCTCCTACCTGTATCTTTAGACTGCTAAGTGCCCTGTAAACCTCCCAAGTACCTTCTGGAACAAAACCTGCCCTGTTAAAAAACAGGAGAAGCTGAAACTCCTGGAGTACTACCCACTACAGTGAGATGAGTTGGAGGTAAGGAAATATTTGTTTATATCTTCACATTGTCCACAAAATTATTCTAGATTTAAAAAACAAACTGGGAAAAAAAACCAACCCTGCGTGATATCTGGATGAATATCATCCCTACTGAAAAGCAGAAAAGAGAAGGATAAGAAAATTGAGCTCAGCTGGTTTGATTTCCTCAAACACACATAATGGTCCTTCTTAAAATTATTAAACAGGTTTATTATATTAAACACCAAATTGCAATGGGGAAAGAAAATGTATAGTGTATTACCATCATTTAAAAAGTGTCTATATATTAACAGACAACAACTATATATAGAAATATGTGTGTTATATATTGTGACACAAGTATTAAACTTACTTTTTTTTTTGGTTTGTTTTGCAAATATTGTGACAATAACAGCCCCAACAGTGCAAACTGTATTTTCTCTACAATGTTTTTTCCTATTATTTTTTTATTACTATTCAAACTACAGGTTTTTTTCTTCATTACTATTCAAACTGCATTTTTTTTTCAAATTGCCTAGTCTGACCTGTTTCTGCAAAAGCCTTGATGCTTTTGCACTTTAATTTCTTTATCCGTCAATGGAAGTAACAATATGTACTTCTTAGTAATAATTCTGTAGAGGTTACAGGTGAAGAATCCTCTGTATATACCAAGAATTATCATTAGTCTGTAAATATTCTGTTCTGCAGCACCTTTAAATGGATTTCTGCCTACAAAGAGCTTTTGTAAGTAGTTTAACAGTAAATCATCATTGCAGTTCACGGCACTACATTTTGATACAGGAGCAGTTTTAGGCCTCCTTGATGGTAGTCTACTTAAGTCTTCAGGAAAAACATACACAGGCAAAAGTGCATTCAAGTAAGCATGCTAATTTATATCAGGGCTGATAGGTTATATCTAGCTTAGAGAGAAATATTACATTTAACTGGCTCAAACAGTAATTAGGCACCTGAAGATACCAGTGAGAATCATAGCAAGATTTTCAGTAGTTATTACTTTTACAATTGATTCTGCTCTGAAACAGAGCTCTCACAGGGAATCAAACCAACACAATAGAAAAATTGGTCTAACCACCTGCTATCTTACTTATAAATAAATGATAAATATCTGCCTAATTTTTTTTCACTAAAACATTATGAAATACCTTACTATTTAAGATGCAGCAAGATGACTAAAGCCAACATAAAAATGGACTTGCATAGACATACAAAGATGTCACATTAAAAATTGTCCTTATAAATTAAGAGTTAGTCATATGTTTTTCAAGCTCAAAATTCTGACTTTCCATTACTGGTTTGGTTCCCCTCCGCACCTGTTAATCATCAATGCATTAAAATCAAATACAAAACATCATAGACTCACAACAAAGCAATAACTTACATAGATTGCTAAAACAACAAGAAACTGACAAAACCAACAATTAAAACAAGATAACTAGAAAATTAGAGGCAAAAATCCCAAACCTTACACAAAAATCAAGCCATCAAACTCTTCATATGCCCACATCACCCTCCCAGTTCTTTAAATTTTCAATTCAGAATGCAGAGTCTTCAGGACACAGCATACCTTTTACTCTGAATTTGCAGGTCACATGGCATAGCAGAAGCTCAATTCAGCTAGGTCTGTCAGGTATTTCCATAATACCAGTTACCAATCATTCCAGTATATATTCTGTTCACCTGTAAGCTAAATTACCTCGTCAATGCATAGCCTTGTGTTAGGAGTCATGAGTGAGTGGAGTATCACAGATGTCTAAGCTTTAGGGAACAACCTGGTTGAAGGGGGAAAACAGATAAGGTTGCAGCCCATCACAGTGTGTGCCATATTGTCTCCATCTCAACTCTGTTAAGAGATGGTGAAATATTTCCTGATCTTTTTTTCCTGTCATAGCAGGAAAGTTTTGGAAGCAGTTTTGCCTTTTTACAAGTGCAAGAATTACAAGTCGCACTGATGAGCGGCCTAATATTAGGTCCTGGTATAGACCTTCACACATTCTAATGCAAATACCTACATAACATAAGAACCACACAGTATATATGCCATTTTTTCTTCTGAAATATGCACAACAGAAAATTGTTCACTAGCACAGAGTGTAAATACAAACACAGTTTTCAAATATACTGTCATATTTTCACTTGTGGAATAGAACGTGCTCCATATACCCACTCTGTTTCAGAGACTTCTGCTGAATACTGCTTATCGTATTTCCCACCGTTCTACATGCTGATATCTGATCAGACCTTCTGCTCCATGTCTGCATTCACTAACCCCAAGATAGCCGTAAACAAGATTCTAACAGACAGACTTTGTGCTTGTTTCACCCAGCAAGAAACAGCAAAGAAACTGTCATAACTTCAAATTTTCATACTTTTTTTTTTTTAAATAGTTTTATAGCAGACTATAGAACTATTCACTTTATCATGTAAGGATGTCATCCTTTGGACTGGAAAGACCTTTCTAGATAGAACAGTAGACAACCTCTACTGTTTGTTATGATACCAAACAAGGTATCTCCTTGCCCAACAGCTTGCCTGCTTTTATTTAACTGAATTAATCTTGCGTATGAGTGTTTCTGTATGTTTACAGCATTAGGAGATATCATCTTAACTAAACTTTTTCAAAATGCACCTACCCTGTATTTTATAGGAGGAAGAGAATGTGTGCATGCAACGCTAGTCTTTCATGCATAAGCACCACAACCAAACAGCAGTCCTAGTAATGAGAAGGTGTCACATATACCTTAAATGGGAAAAAAAAGAGATGTAGATTCTATTTCTGTCTCTGCCACTGCAGCATTGGCAATTTTGCTAACTCGCCAATTCTTACCCCCACCTAAGGGCTTATGAACAGATACACTCAATTTGAGGCAGAGTCCCATTACATCCTTCTTACTATGTATCACTCACCGTTAGTGCCTTGTGATACAAACAAAAGACAAGCAAGAGCGTATCAGTGAGGAAAGAAATAAAGGGCCATAACATTTTTTACAGGAACACTGCAAACTCATTTAAGCTGCTTTATTATTTGTATGCAATTAAATATCATATTAAAAGAAATCGTAACCTCCCCTCCCAAATAGCTCCTCAAGTAGCAGTTACATTCACCTCCTACCAGAAACATTTGAATAATGTCCCTGAAAGGCCCTGAGACTAAACCCACCAGATGGGGTAGATGAGATATTCTGGGCTTTCGCATGAATTATTTCAATCCATCATAATTTGGAAGACTCATAGCTGCTGTAATACTGGAAAGCTTAATTTGATTTTTGTTTATGAAGTAGGGCTTTGATGGATGCTAAAAACCAAAGGATAACCATCTAGCTACTATATCTTTATCTTCCCTGCATTTTTGTTGACAGCAGAGAACTGAGGGCTCTGACTCATGACCTACAGCAGTTTAAGCCAATATGCCAGCTATGACAACTGAGAAACCAACACATAGCACTCCTGCAGTAGCAAGGGTAGCTGAAGTGAATCTCCTGCAAATAACACCAGTAACATTTTAAACCACTACAACATATGCCACTTATGAATCAGAGGCCTGAATAATTTTTAGTCAAAACTAATGTATTGAACGGTTTAAAACAAAAATAATTGTGGGCACACACTGAATCAGTAGAGACTCTGCAAACTAATTTCATGATCACACTAGCATCATCTTAAACCATTTAATTTTTAGTGCTACCTAGACATGCATGCCAAGAGAATAAAAGTTTGGTTAAAAGTTAAAATATAGCAAATTCTACTTCCCTAATGTAAAGAATCCTTGAGTAGCTACAGATGCAACAGAAAACATTAGTTTCCAGTGAATGTCAAATATTACTATTTTAATGCCCCTTCACTTCAGAATGTCAAGAATGTCCTTATCCATATTCTTGGTGTTCTGCCAATAGGAGATCTGGCAAAGGACTCTGATGTGCTCTTTCTAATTCAAGGCCCTCTGCTGCAAAGGTCTCCCACAGAAAAGTATTTATAAACCACAATGTATCTCCTCCTCCTCTCAGAAAATATTGCCAGACCTTCTTGCTCTGCCTGTTAGATATTCCCAGTTTTCTTCTGTCTTTGCAAAACACACAATTGACTTGGGTTCATTTGGATTCAGGGTGCAGTAATGCTCCTCACATCAAGGAGTCAGACTCAGACTGGCTTCAGTATCATTAGTCCTGTTGCTCATAAGTCACTGTCCCAGTGAAAGGGCTGGCCCCTTCCTCCCTCTGCTTTTGGATTCTGCCTTACTGCTCACCAGGTTTTGGCAAAACTAGGCAGCCAGCTCTGCTCTTGTCATTATGTGAGCCTCTGTGATATCTTCTCTGATTTCTAACGTAATCGCCCTGATTTTTTTTTTTTTTTTTAATATAGTTTCTCATGCACTGATATCTTAATTTTTGGCAATCAGAATTGTCCAAACATCAGATTTCTGATTGCAATTTTGAATTCAAAGAACTCGTATCAAAGGTAAATATATTACTACCAATTTTATTTACATCTCAAAACTCAACTATTAGCAAACAGAAGAAAAGTACAGTCCCTGAGCCAAGAAGCAAATGAAACCCAACGTACAGCAGTAAGGATACCAATAAAAGTCTAAAACGATACAATAAGACACAGAAGTGAACTTCTGCTCTAACTGTGTGAATACTTACTATGTTCATACATCATCCCATAACATTCTACATTTTCTTCGGAAGCCAAACACGCAACTGTTTACGGTTGAACTGAAGCGTTAACAAGTGGCCCCCTCTACTGTTACAAGAATGTCAGTACTGGTATTTCTTTCCAGAAACTGTTAAACTGTTTAGTGACCACCAAAATCATTATGTAAAATTAAAGAACGGAAACGCTCACAGTTTGGATTAATCTTTGACATTTGCTTTAAAGAGTGTGTGTGCATGGTGTATACCAATATACATACAAGTCAGCTTTTTATTGTTTACTAATAGCCTGTGAATAGTATTTTGCTCAGCAAAGCTTTCTCTTAAAATTAATAATACTAAGACTCAGTACTTCGAATATGGTATGCTCATTCAACAGCTAGGTAGAAAATTGTACATTACTTAGGATTTGAATCACAATGATTCTTGTACTTAGTGACAAATGATAAGAAAATAAAACTTAATTGGTATATTTCAGCAGAACTGTGGTGTGTTTGGAGCATAGTTTCTAATTTTTTATTAAAAATATGTAATATTGTAGTTCTCTTACATACATTGAAAGTATCATTCCTGAAACAGTTAAAAATATACTCAAGTGGAGACTGAAAAGGGGAACCAATGCATTCAAAACCAGTTTCCTCTTAAAAAATGCTTCCTTTGAGTAAGCTATTAAAAATGATATAATGCAATCTTACAGAATTTATCTAGCCATAAGGCAGACAGCAAAACTTGGTTTGTCATACACAGCTGCAGACTTTCAACAGTACAAGGGAACCACAGTCCAAACATAAATGCAAACACAGCAGGTGACAAGTTTACATACCTGAAATCCATGGTTTTAAAAATTCATCAATTGTCTATCCCTTTTACTTTAGCATTGTAGTATTTCCACTGTATGCATAGGCACTTTCTCTGCTGTTGCAAAAGGCAGTTTGGAAATGTTCTTCCAAAACACAGACTACCTTAACATGGCACTTGAAGAGAAAGCAAAAACAGCAGCACCAGCACTGAATACTAGGACTTGTTGTAGCTTTGCTTATTTACAACAAGAATAAAATTATTTACATTAAAAATGCCTATCTTAAAACTTAGAGAAAAAACTCCTTTCAGCAATAAACTCTTGAACTTATCATAAAAATCTTGCACTCGTCCTCACACCAGGAGCCAGACTCAAAGTCTCAGGACTTTATCCTGGAGACAGATGTTCTAGAAAATGTTAAAGGCAGCGAGAGGGTAATGCCACATGACTCACTCATAAAGGATGGTTCCTGTTACTTTCTACTCAAAACACTACTTCTAGTTGTATTTTTTTTCAGCAACCAAAGGTTGAATAGCATGAAGCATACTTTAGGAACGGACTTTAGAGAAAGAAATAAAGATTACAATGTATGTATATTCTCACACCAGCACCTAAAAAATGAACACAACCAGGATACACATAAGTGAAAGAAGACAAGTTCATCAACAAGGATGTTCACACATGCACACAGGCTCCAGGCAGCGTAAGGGAGCCTATAGCTAATATCAAACCGAGTGCAAAAAGAGAAGGCCATTTCCCTTTCAAACTGAGAACAAACAAACAAAGCCCCAAATCCCACTGGGGTTCTGCCTTCACTTGATTAAGTAATTGTGTGACTTCGAAGCGATTAATCTCTTCCTGATTAAGTCCAACCATGAGTATTTATTTTGGCATAAGAACACAATTCTTAACATTTTTCTGATGTAGCTAAATCATTCAGGACAAGAAAAATAACCCCCCAAAATCTCTGCCATCAGTTGCAGCAAACCAATTCACACAAAAAGAAGCTTTGTTCTGTACTGAGGTAAAAAGACTGAATTCCACCTCCTTTACTACAGACAGCTACAGCATTTACACCATTAAGTCATAGCCCTAACAGGAAACACATTTGATTGTATCTTTTCACAATTATTTAAAAGCAGAAGCACAGTCTTGACCTCTCTGACACCCCTCCCTTTTTACATAGGCTGTTCAACACTGTGGGCTACCCACAGTTTGCCATCTCAGTTCAATACTGACACTACTATATTTTGTCAAGCCTAGCAGTGCAGAGAGAGCAGTGAGATTTAAGCTCACCTGAGACACACGCTTACTGCAGAGCTGCCCTGTACCCAGCTGAGGGCTTTGCTATTACCACACAGTCCACCACTGAGCGGGGGTTTGGCCTGTGCTCCCTCATCCCCCATGGCTTTCCCACCAGCCTCTCTCCCCTCAGTGTCTCTCATTCATTCACTCTCAACCTGCCTGCTTCAGCTGCAAAATTGGCCCAAGGCAGAGAAAACCAGCACAGCTGCTATCCAGGCTGCCATGCAAGCTCACAAAGCTTTCCCTTAAGCACTGTTGTCAGTTACCAGCCACCCTCCCAGCCTTCCTGTTCCCTCACACTCATTTTCCCTCCCTCCCTGCCACAGCTCACCTGAGGTGAAACAAGATGGACACCCTCAGAAGCCTCATTTTCACAGCAGCAGGGGTGTTGTGGTGCTGGTTGCAGGGTGGATGATGCTGGAGCCAGCTGAGAAAAATCTGCACATCAGCCCTGGACATCTGCCTTGGCAGGATAGATGTTGTGGGTGGATGAGGAGGAATTTACCAAGGAGCTTCTTGCTGCAGTGAGGCTTGGGAGCTTGGTCACCACTTCCATCTGCCATAGTGAGCAGTTTTAGGCAAGTTGGTTCTTTCTTGTGCCTCAGTACCTCTGTCTGAAAAATGGGGATGATTATGCTAGCCATCTGTGTGGAACATTTTGGTTGATAAGAAAAAACATACTCATCAAATATTCTTCTTGGCAATTCTGTAGTTCCTCATGTCAATGCCCTTTTCTTCAATGTTTTCCACCCATTAAAATCTAAGCATTGTCTCAGATCTATCTATAAAAAGAATGGGAATTAGGTAGTAATATTCGTGCTACAAATTGACGCTCTGCATGCGCATTCTCTGCATTAAACAAAACGCCATTTATAATTAAGTTGTTAGCTTATAATTAATCAATTAGTATTTTTTCACAGGCAAAAAGAACATGTAGGCACTTGCCATATACACAGTGTGTTGTTACCTGCTGCAAATAGGCACTGTCTTGTACTCAGCAAACTTGTGAATGGACCTATGTAATGCTCCTGTGTGACTGTGTGAAAAAAAACTTGTTCAGGTCTGTAACGGTCTCTTCCTAGACATTTTTACCTACTCATATTAAGGTTTTTGTCTTAACTTTTTTTCAGTGAAGAACAGCTTTCCCGCATATCACAGTATTTTGACAATTTTTCATTTTTTTCTTTCTTCATACAAGTTAGCATTAGGAAACAGCATTTTGCAATAAATCATAGAATTGTTATGGATGGAAAAGACTGAGATCATCTAGTCCAACCATCAAACCCCCCACCCCCCCCCCTGAAAAAAACCAAACCCCAAAAAACCCACAAAACAAACAAACAAAAAAACCCGAAACCACCATGCCTGCTAAACCATGCCTTGAAGTACCACATCTAGACGTTTTTTGAACACCTCCAGGGATGGGGACTCTACCACCTCCCTGGGCAGCCTGTTCCAATACTTCACCACTCTTTCAGGAAAGAAATTTTTCCTAATATCCAATCTAAACCTCCCTTGGTGCAACTTGAGGCCATTACCTCTCATCCTATTG
>VZTL01004502.1:11031-22528 GCA_013400535.1 Scopus umbretta
TGGCAAGCTCCTCCGCCAGCTCCCTCAGCACTCTCGGGTGGATCACATCCGGCCTCATAGACTTAGGAGTGTCCAGGTGGTGTAGCAAGTTGTTAACTGCTTCCTCCTGGATTGTGAGGGGTTTATCCTGCTACAACAGTATATTTCATATTTTTAAACTGATGTGCTTTTTCTTTTAGGTTCAGTCAACTCTGTCTTCCAAGATGATGGGAAAGGTGCCTGAAGCACACAAAGCTTTAACACTGGTTGGAAAAAAAAGCCCAAATACCACATTATGGGACACACTGGAAAACAGTATGAAGACACTTAATGGCATTAGCTCAGGTCCAGCAGGAATGACAAGTTCTGGCTCACCATCAGTGCAGGACTTGCTTGCAAAACCATGTCACTTGCTGTACACTTCCTTTGTGAGCATAGAACCCAATAATGTATCTGAAGTGTGAGTTGTCTGGGATTGGTAGCAATGCAGGAAGCAGAGTAGAGAGCTCTAAGATGTTCGCTTAGAGCTGGATCCTGCTGGTCCCAAACTGACAAATCCAGAGTGCCTTGTGTATCTGAACTGCAGTTTGCTACACGAGGATCACTGCAGAACTAGACCACAGTTACACATTAGTTATCATACAGACAACTACTTGAATGCACTCGGGCGATTATAATATTTTATTGTTTTTAGTATGGAGCTAGATTATACATATATCCAGGATTTTGGGTTTTGTTGCTTATTGCTGAGTCTTGGCACTTTTTTTACTGTCACAGGTTAACTCAGGGCTGTTCTGTTCAGGTAAAAGTAGTCATTATCTACCTGGAATTACGAATATCTCATCCTAGACAACAGGGAAGTTCTGAGCCAGATACAAGAAATATTCCTTTATCTTCCCATTTCAGTGGAAATACCAAGAAATTGAAAGCTGTATTAGTGATTATACCATCTAACAGAAAATTAGTTTATTCTAGGGATCAGGAACTTCCTGCCTGCATTCAGACTTAGACTTGACCTTTTCCTCTGCTCATTCGACTCGGAGCACTTTGTAGAGTTGATAAAGGAGAATCACAGAACAACTTTCTTGCATAAAAACCCCAAAATTTCTTTGCCAGTAAAAAAAATCCAAACAAAAAACTTGTTCTGTTGGGTCCAAGCAAGCTTTCTCAGTTGCTGTGTTTCATGCAGTGCTAATTCTGTTGTGCACTGAAAGAGGCTGTTTATGGATTTTATGAACAGACATACTTATAGTAAGCAGGCTAACAGGGAACTAAGAACAACTGAAAACAAAATTGAAAGACACTGATGATTTTGTTCTACGTGCAGTCGAGATGCCACCCTGGATGTTCCTCTATCATATAGCAAGCATTGCAACAGCTCCACCCATTTCCCTCAAGGAAAATTCAGACCATACTGGTTACGTTTGTCATCTTCCCCATTAACAGAGACACAATATTTAAAACTCAAAGCTGAGGGGACAACAGAACCTAAAAAAAAAGAAAAATAGAAAACAAAGAACCTTTGGCCTCACTTGGTATCATCTTACAAGCTGTGACAGCTTGCTTTAACATCCAGCAATAAGCTTCTGCCATCAAAATCAATTAATATGTCAACTCTGTCTTCTATCTAGGAAAAAGTGGTAAGATTATACGTTTTAGATAGATACTATTCCCAGCTAGGCTTCTTGTGTCATGCAAAAGTAATCAGCTACTACTCTGCTGAACACTTGATGCTACATTCCTTTTTAATTCCTTTCAAATTGGATGTTCAGCATAGAAGTGAACAGCACATCAGCATTTACTAGCACTAATTATAGTTGCCTATAATCCACTGCTAGCTAGTGAAGAGTTTACATTATTTTGCCATGTCTCTCACACTAGACAATAATCAACATGGTACTTATCTTTTGCTCCCCCTGCAGTGACATACTCCAATTTTAATTTTCTTCCTTCCTTGTTACAAACAAATGAAAACAAACCCATATTTCTTTACCTGCACTTCTGTACTGCACAGTTGGTTTCGGTTTTGAGCATACTAATACACAAAGGAGACATGGAATATTTTGTATTGCTCTTGGCCCATCTCCTTGATTCTCCTGATTGCCTCTAGAAGAGCTTATTAGCAATTAAGAAGCTGACCCAAAGTTCCTGTGTCTCAGTGCAGAACTAAGCAGAATTACCCAATTCACCACCACTGTCTTCCTTGGGATCCTATCCCTGTTAAGGAAAAGCCCTTCACTGGTCATAATTTATTAAGACTTACTACTTATCAAAGTGATACCAACTCCAATCAGTGATAACAGACTTTAGGAACCTGCCTACGTTTTCATGAGGACAGAACTTGGGATCACATAGCACCTAATATGTAAGCACTGCTTCTTGGCAAACATGCTTGGCTGGTCAGAATGACTGCCCACCTGACTAATGAATTGCCCTCTCATTTATACAGGGAAAAAAAAATTATGACTTGTCTATTTGGATGTAGAAACATTTTCAAATGTTTCTTCATCCTCACTTGTTATTTTTGAGCTGCTGTAATAACTGGTCCTAATACTTTTCTTTTGCTCTTGCTGCAATAATCCTCCAGTTTGCTCCTGTTGAAGGAAGAGCAAGACTTTGCCTCCCGACTTCATGATACATGTGAAAGGGCTGTGCAAGACAACAGACTTTCAACACCCTCATTTCCTCAGTATATTTCAGCTCTTCTGCATTTAAGCAAAGACTGATTTCAGAACCCAGGGAACTCTTACTGGAGAGAAAGCCACTATTCTTATGCTTTGGGGTAAGGCTCAGTATGTCAGAAGATTAACATGGGCTCTGTAGCCCACATTTTGTTTACAGTCTAATTTGAATTTACTAATGTGAACACTTAGCACCAGAAATTGGTTAAAAGGAAGGTATAACAGACTTAAGTGTGTTCAGAGACACACAGTAATCTTCACTTTGCTCCTGCTCTTGACAGTGGTCTTACTGGTCAGCTTTCATAAATTATGTTCCTTTTTTTCCACCTTATTTTTGGGATAGATCCCAGAACAGATTTAAAGGGGTGGAGCTGACAGTTAACTGCAGCGTATTAACTCCACACAAGACAGCATGCCATTCCTATATAAACAGCATCACATTCTGTTAATAGTTTATCACAGCATTCAGATTTAGAACAGGCAGGGCAAAGACAAACAAGTAACAGTGCAGACTGTTAAAGACACTAAAATTATTCTGAAGGAACACTGATAGTCAAAAGACTGTCCAATTAAAAAACCACTGTAAGTATCACAGATCTTTTAAATCACAAATATCTTCTGTTGAAGGGAGTTGTGAATTTACACTTTCTAACTGAAACCTTCCTTCTCCTAACTACTCTAGCATAGTGTCTTTCAACTTGGATGAACAGTTAAACAGTTTTTCTTGGTTTTCATTCCATGGGCATTAAGATTTTACCCATATATACAAAGCTTCTTAGCTGCCTGTAATATCAGTAGGCTGCTTAGTATCCTCAAGTTCTTCATATAATATACAATTTTATCCATAACACTCTTACAGTTACTGTTATCTGTTTGGCACTTAATCTTTATATAGGAACAAGCACTTCATAATGTCAGAAGCCTTCCTGTTGATCACTACAAAGCAACGTATACATAACGCCATCTTGTGACAGCACTTCAACAATACACTGAACACCCACTGCTCCCACACAGCGATCTTCAAACTGCTGTCTAGAGACCCTTAGGAGTACAGCCTATTTTCAAAATCCGCGATGCAGTCTTAAGGAAAGCAGGTTCACGTATACACTATGTAGAAGTCTTTGTATCTGAAAATACTAAAAGAGTCCATTTTATTTCCATGGAGAAATATTTCAAAGTTCGTAAGTGAAGGAGGTACTAGTAGAGCATCGGTTTTCTAAGAATATCTATACTCTAGATACAACCACCAACAATGATATCTGACAGGTGCATGGCTTATGTTATCATATGTTATGCATGCATCTGGAATATATATCTGAAGCTGTAAGAGTCGCTTTTAAGTCTTGGACATGATATTTTGCTTTTGAGGAAAGGGTTTTTTAAAAAGTGCTAACACACTATTTGAAATGATAACAGTTCCTTAGAACTGCTACTGCTTTTTAATAAGCAATTCAAGTGAAGCAGAAGATTTGGTTTTTTTCATAGAAAATATTACTACAAATCTGTAGTAGCAGCAGTTTTTAATTTACCAAAAACTGGCATCTATTAGCAACAGAACATACACAAAAAATACCTTTGTTTATACAAATAAAATTAGGTTCTGAATATTCACAAAGTAACATAATAGAGCAACATTTTTCTTCACATTGACATTCAAAGTTAGTCAGATCACTTGTGATACAAAAACCCTGTAAAATATTCAGTCAAGCACCATGGCAGACAGTGCATTAAGATCTCTCATGAATGGATGATCAGCGAGTATTTGATCAATCTTCTGTCTTTGCTCATAATCAGGAAAAATTTTTATCAGGGCTTCTCTTAGCTGTACTGTTTCTGAGGCAGATCTCTGCGGTGGAATTGCTAGACAAGCCTCTATGTTTGTTTCCAGTGGAAGCCGTGTTGATGAACGATCACCATATACTCTGTTTTTAGGCTGTCGACTGCTACTGGTTGGTTTGGTGACTGGCATGAAGAAAGGTGTCTCAGAGGAATATTGTCCACTGCTCTGTAAAGCCTTTTGTGCTGACCGAAAACCTCTATGGAACAAAATAAAAATTTTGATTTAATTAAGGTAAAGGAGATGCTAGCTGTCTCTGCACAAACACAGAAAAGAAAAATACATATAACTCCTACACTTCACTGCTGCTCAGCTAGTTACTGATCGGAATCAAATGATAAGCATTTTTTCAAAGTGAAACAAAACAGTAGGTGTAAAAGTTTTCAATCTGAATCTGGCACAACTAACTAACATTATCTAGGACTAGTTCCAATGTGCTCCAAGTACTTTACCTGGCAGAATACAGCAACAGTCAAAGCTTATTTTATGGAAATACCAGCATCAGTATTATTGAGCTAAACGGATAAGACGATACATGGAACACAGGAACACTGACTCAGAACATGTGAAAATACTGACAGACCAAAGGGGCTTCCAGACGCTCCACAAGACTGTTCCTCATCTGCTTTTGCTCACGGCTGTGAGTTGTGCTTACATTTAGACCAATGCCTTGTTTCCCTGATATGATACCCTTAATGGGGCAATGAAGTTTTTCATCAATTTCAGGATCTGAATATTCTTCCTTAATTATTGGGATTTCATTTCAGACTTTGAAAAGTTGTTACGACTCTAAACTGCTAGCATTACTAAATTTAGGGCCAAGTCTACTTCAGATGCCACCAGATAACACAGAAATGTAACTGCAACTCATGCTACAGTCCATTCTCCTACCACCAAGGGAAACAGTACCTAAATTACTGAACCCTATTTTAAAAGCATTTAAGTTACGACACCTCTCACTACTCAATATGGAAAGGCTCTCTAATTGCTCCAGATCCTTCTAGTTTCTGATCTTATTCCTGGTGCCATTTATGCTTTCTGCATCTTCTAACTCAAGTAGAAAAGTCTCAGGGAAGGAAAAAAATTAACTCTTCACACTGCCACGATACACCCCCAAAAAACAAAGCCTAGTTCCAGTTCCAAGTTTACAGATAGGAAACCAAGCTCTTCTAGAGTCTTCTCAAAAGAGTCTCTTTCCATTTCTACAATGATCACAGCCACCTCTCAGAATACACTGTTTTCACTTCATTTTTCTTGGCACAGGCGGCTAAAACAGTGTTCCAAATGATTATCTCGCAATTGAAGCTTGAATACTTTCTTAGGGTTTCTTACTGGAGTTTTAGAACTGCACTCGCTTTTTTCATGTTGATATTACTTCCTTATTTTCAATTCAACCCGTGACCTACTGGTATATACATGTCTCACTTTCCTCAGTTGTTTCCAATAGCTGAGATTCCTGCTTATTCTTTGTGTTTGTATTAATCCTTAGGTATAGCTTGCCTTTTCTATTGCTAATTTTATTTACCTCACTTGTTTCTAAAAGCTTTCTCAATACTCCTCACTATCACTAGCATTTATAATTCCTGAGCTGGTAAAGAGCAGCTTATTTTCTTGTGCAAAAGAGCATACCCATTCTCAAGTCTTGGCAGTTAATGCAAAGCAAATTCATACTTTGAAAATATGCACATTTAAAAAGTACAATGATCTTAACAGAACAATATATGCTTATTAGTATTTAAAATTATGAATTAAATACAAATACATTTAATAACAATACCTCTTGAACACCGTTTTATTAACAGTACAGTACCCTCAAGTGCGAAGTGAAATGCCTCTCCTGTGACAAAGAATGTAAGTGTAGAGTATATCTTTGGTAGCACCTATTGTCCCACTATGAATAAGTGATCAATCAAGGTGTTTTAAATAACACAACTGTAACTAACAGGATACCAGGCTACCACATACCCAAACCACTGGCAGCTTCGTACAATGTTAACACAGTTTGGAGCACCTCTGTATGAAAGCCACCACAATAAAATTTCAGAGGAAGTTACTTTCTTGTCTTAGTTCTGAGAGAGATCTTGATTAGATGCAAATGTCACCAGCAGTTTCTGAACAGACTTAAGTAATAGGAAAAACATGTTTTTGTTAAGCTACTACATCCTACAGTGTTCTTGCTTAATTTTACTGTACCTTCACTATACAGATCTGGAGAAGTGTTCAAGTGAACCAGGAAAACAGGTTATTTCACATTTGAAATGGTAACTGTCTCAAACAAAAGTGAAAACAGTGCTTGTACCTAGAACAGCCTTCACTTCGAAGGAAGTCATCTAATCTGGGTCCATTTCTTCCCAAAGGATCATCAGGAACCATAAATATGTCACCAGCAAAAGTGTACTGGAGCAACCTGCAAGAGAGTTCCTTCAATATTATTTACTCACAATGTTTACACCCTTGCTGACCTTCACCTCTGTAGCATAGGACAAGCTGCCTTAGAGCAGACACTTCACACCACATCAGGAGTCACTGAAACTTAACTAGTAACCCTAGTTACTATCTATTTTAGATACAACCAGCATTCACTGTCAAAAGAATTTTAATGGGAGCTTATGTGAATGGATCCCATTGAGTGCAGAACACTGAACTTTCTTTTTTTTTTGACAGCAAGTGTCGGATGACTGCAAATTTCTGCAAAGAGACCACGGTGGAATTTTCTAGGCGATTACAGAAGATTTTCTGATTGTTCAAACTCCTTTTCCTTATACAAATCTTCAACCACATAGCTAAAATGCATATGTTATCAGAAAGCCACACAACTAGCAAACATAGCATTAGCTGTTTACAGTTGAGACACAAAGAAGCTTTTTTTTCTGGAATCATTTTGGGACGGAGGGAAATATGTGTTAAAGGAAACCAGTTCAACTAAAATTTGTCTGCAAGGAGAGATTTGGTACAGTGCAATTTCTCCAGAAGTAAAACTAATAGCAGATGTTAACACAAGCTCTTAAAATGTCTCAGAATAACGAGTGAAGTATTTTTCCTAAAGTTCTGTATGAGAACAGAACCTGACTTGGAAAGAATTCACCCAAGAAATAGCATAAATGATTAGCCAACATCAATTCCATGTTCTCCCAGCTATATTGTGAGAATCCAAGACAGTTTCCAATTATTTATTTCATTAGACCTATACAGACCCCAGTCACTGCAGTAGATGTACCCTCAAGAAGATGTCAGGGAGACTCTGAGGGATTAGTCGGAAATTTGGGCAATAGAAGATCATACCTTAATAGTAAAATGACCCAAATTAACTGAAGGGGGGAAAAACAAAACAAAAAACAAATGAACTAAAAAAAGAAACCTGTCGCACAGGAGAAACTATAATTCACAGAGTATCTACAAGCTGAAGCAGGGATATTTGATAGCTAAGTGAACTCATCTAAACCCCATGGACACTCAACAATTGCAGGGAAATGGCTACAGGGATGTTTTGCAAGTGTTCATTATTTTGTTTAGCTATACTGATTTGTTGTACTACAGTAAAAAGTGATTGATTCTGAAACTTTAAAAGTGACACTGTATGTCTGCATCAGCTATCATGTCTCCTTGAAGAAATGAAATGTAAAACAAGAAAGCCTGCATACTCTAATGGGATCTAACATCGAGCTTCAGAAGCTGTATAGCTTGGCTGCTACACCAACCTTTTCTTTCTGTGAGCAATTAACAGACTTACGTTAGAGAATATATGAATAATAGGGACATTAGACTACTCAACACACGACTATACGGCCATGAGTCAAAGTGGTGAAACACACACAGTACTTTGTTGGGCTCTACCAGAATTGCACAACAGATTAATTAAAAATAAAAAATCCCACATGAAGGTACAGTGCCCACAACTGTAAGGACAGACATCCTTTTAAGCTTTCATAGAAATCGAGTAATTACCTTTTTTGAATAATTTCTCTCCAGGCAAGTGATTCCGTCACAAATTCTCTGAAGTTATCATTAGTCACAATAACACCTCCAGTTTTATCAGCAAGGTGTAATAAAAACCTGTAAAATTCATTTCAAAGACAGTTAAGATAGTCTGCTTTGCTGAAAATTGTCCAACAATCTATTAAACTGAACATTTTGCCATCCAAGAGTAATCTATTCGCAAGAAAACAAACACTGCCTGGAAATTACTCAGTTTTGACCCACCATATAACTTTAAACAACTTTTTAGGTAGCACGCATTTATTTAGTGCAGCAGAGTATTCATGGGAGGCTTTCTTTCACTAAAAAACCCCACAAGCAAACCCCCTCAAAACCCACGGGACTATCAAAATCTGAAGTATTTGTAGAGGTAAATGGTTTGCTTCGCAAAAGAGTAGAGTATTTATTACACATTCCAATACAAACCTATCTCCACATACTTTTTTCCTTAGCATTAATGTTTGTGTTCTGCAAGATAGTATTATGCATGTCAGTTGTTTGCTCTGTCAACACTTGTTAACAAAAAGTGCTGCTACCATTTTGTTGTTAAATTATGATAAAAGGTAGCTACTCATTTATTAAGAATATCCCATGATTTTTTTCTACCTGTCTGAAAACAAGCTGTTTGCCAATTGAAACTATTTTAGCAAAGAGATAAAGGATGGTATTCTTTTAAAGAAATGTGTACACCTTTGATGAAAGTGCAAATATGTTGGCACAACACTTATTACCACCGTAATCTCAACTGTAAATACTGCACCTACATAGCATTTTATATGAAATGCTGAGTGTATATAAAATATTAGTGTGTAAACAGCTCCAATGTAGCTGCCTTCTACATTTTTTTGCTACAACATTATTATTTAAGGGATAAGAGTTGCTCTATCTTAACAAGGAAGATAAATTGAAGTGCACTTTATATATCTTTTGCATAACAAGTCCTGCAATCGGGTACATGACTGCACAATCTAACAATAGGCATGCCCATGATGCGAAAACCTGACAATTCTGTAGTCAGAAAAATAAAGTATGAATGATTATTAGTAGGAAGGAAGAATCTGAGATCCAGCGAACTGTAGCTAGCTGCAAAACACAATTTCAAAGCTGCAAACTGCTCATCCATGCAGAATTAGGAAAGCTGGTTGTAGAATAAAAGCTTAAGCAGCATGCGCTTTTAACCATTTCTCAAGACTGGGAAAATCTGGCAATACCAATGTAAGCATTAGGACTGCCACGCCCCCCCTCGCCAACATCCAACAAAAACAACCTAAAGCTTACTGTTGTTCACTGAAAGATGATCCCCACATTTTGAAGTTGAACTTTGGTGCTTAAATTAACTTGGACATTCACTAGCCTACACAATGTTTCAAATACACTGCTCCAAATACACATCTATGTCTGTATGCCACAAAGATATCAAGAAAAAAAAAACCAGAACAAACAGTACCTGATCAGATTTATGCTCGTGCTTTCCAAACATAAAAGACAATTCAGAGATATACTGATAATCAGGAAAGCATAAAAACATTACTAAAAGACTAATTTCTTCCTCAACGTAATTTGTCATTTGAGTGATGACATTTGAAATGCATTAACTTTTTTTTTTTTGTTAAAATTGCCAAGAAAATTTGACATTTCCCATGAATTTCTGAAAACAGTATGTAGACTATTATTAGAAAATTATGTATAGAAATGTTTATTAGGACACTAAAATAACGTAGCAGAGCTCAGTCTTAAGTTAGATACATAGCACTCTGTCTAGACAGGTTGAAGAACTAGCTAATACAAGCACTTATGAAGTACTAAGCTTTTACAATCATTAGTCAGATGTTCAAAAATACTTTAAAACGATGTATATTCCATACCTGTCATCATGAGCAGCAATTCTTGCTCCTAAAACCATCCTTGCAGGGGTTAAAGACAATATTCCAACATCCTGGAGCTGTGTTAAGAAATCCTGCTCTGTTAAAACATGAAACAACTATTCTTAAAAACAAAAGCTTTCTTCTAAGCTATTTACAGATTTGACAATTAGTCTGAGATATATTTAGTAGAGAAGATAGGCTATTTTCGTACCTATTAATCTACCAAAATGACATATTGATAGCCAAAGAATTGCTAATATTATAAAAATGGGGAGGAAGAAGTTGAAACTATAAATTAAAGAGCAAACAAAACCCAAACCGAACAGAAAGGCCTCCTCCAACAGTTAGCCTAAACAGCATTTCAGAGTGTCTCACATTGTATGTGGAAACCCAATTACTCATGATGAGCAGCCAGAGTGCTCATGCTTAACATTTTATGAAATATTCCTTCTCCATTCATTCTTCACAGAAGTATTCAAAGAAATAGTTACAATTTAGTTTAATAAAGAAAACATTAGGAAACTATTTCCCTCACCTGTAATGGAAGGATCACGTCTTGTTCTCCACTGTGGAACGAATACGGTAATATTTCTGTGGCCACGTTTCCAAAAGTAGTCAACAGCTATTGCAATTCCTCGACAGGAGAAGAATTTCCTTAGACCATGACTGGGGGTGAAAGAAGAAAAGGAAGATTAAATTCACTAGAGTTTTACTACTATGAATACAAAGAAAATGGAACAAAGCCTTGCAAAGTGAAGCTGGAAGTTACACATACCAAAATAAAAGGTAGATGGATGTTATAGATGAGGAATATCTTATAAATGCAAACAGATCATCAGCAAAAGAAGAGAATCGAAACATCACTTTGCAACTTCATAGCTCAGTCTCCCAGCTTCGTGGGCACAGTGGTATTTGAGTAATTAGAAGAGGGTTTAGCTTTAAAAAGAGGACAAGACTGATGGTGTCCTGGTTTCAGCTGGGATAGAGTTAACTTTCTTCCTAGTAGTTGGTATAGTGCTGTGTTTTGGATTTAGGATGAGAATAATGTTGATAATGCACTGATGTTTTAGTTGCTCCTGAGCAGTGCTTACACTAAGCCAAGGACTTTTCAGTTTCTCACATTGCCCTGCCAGCGAAGAGGCTGGAGATGCACAAGAAGC
>VZTL01004508.1:0-27112 GCA_013400535.1 Scopus umbretta
ATCCATCTAGTCCATGTGAAGTATCTTCCAAGACCTGTATTAGAGAGGTTTTTATGTTACACACCACATATATATCACATTATTCTTTCCTCCATCACTCCCCGCTTTCGAGAGCTGAATGCATCTATTTGCATGACTTTCCATCTTACTGGACTGCCTCTCAAGTAGTTAGTAGGTTTAAACCCCACAGTTGCAAAGTCTGGAAGGGATACACTTTTCCACCATAAGGAATGTGAACTAAAGCAAAGATACCTATCAAGTAGTTTTCACAAGGTCTACAGGAAATTTGTGCTTGGCTAATAAATCAAACGCAGATCTCCAGAGTCCCCTTCCATTCCTTTAGCCACTAGGATATTTCCTCTCCCAACGCACAGTATAGTTTGTTGAGGAAGTAAATTCTAAATAACTCAATACACTGAATAAATGGAGTTTCACCAAAGCACAGACCCAGACCCACGTAACTGTTGAAACAGAACTTTTAATAATGTTCCCTTTCTTATTTGGAGCAGTAATAGTTACAGAACCCAGAGAGGAATTAATAAAACCAAACTTAATGCAAAATTTAATTAAATGATACAGGGCAATAGAGTCTTTGCTACCTTTTTCTAAGAACTCCATCCTTCACAGGATATTGAATGACAATATACTTAGCTAATAACGGTCAGAAGAATGCATATTAATTGAATGTGTCCTAAAGGCAGGATATATATTCTCCAACATGATTAACTCTTTCCTACATTCAGATTTATGCACCATGTTCCTCTTCAGGAACAAAACCCACCCAAACCCTTAGAAAATAACTACCACACCTCTCACTAGGGACTTAATGCATACAGAATGCCTTTAATATATTGCAAAGGCTTTAAATACATGAATTTTTAGGAAGTCTATTTTCTTTTTACTTTGGATTGATAGAACTGAAACAATAATGCATGGTGAGATGAGTAAAGGTGTGTGTTTATCCGGACTTTGAGATTTTGCTTTCTTTGAGTTGTATTTTAGTCTATATTTAATAAGAATAAAGTCTATTTTGGGCACTATCCTAATAAAATAATATTTTAACTCACTGCTTTCCTTTGGATTGCTTTCCTTGGATTGACATCCAGCAAGGTAATAGATTACTGGATATACCCTGAAGATGTTGCACAAAGGGACGAAGAACGAGAAAAAAACTGCTAGTTGAATTGCAATTATAAAAAGTTGCAGCACTCACTGATGCATGAGGTTTACATTCCCTGGAACACAATTTACTGTGCTTACATGATTCCTAAAAGGGGCAAGAATGCAATACTACTAAAAGAGGCAGACCAGGTAAGTCAGATGCTATCCTGACTTTCATCTGCAGGAGTTTTCATTGTGAGTTCAGCTACATTTTATCTGCATACCTAAGACTGTTATTTGAGAACACCCCAGATGATGTTCCTGTTGCTGTCAAAATCAAGAATTAAATTTGGGAAGAGGAATTATCAGTTAAGACATATGCTATAATTAAATACATGGCAGTGGTTTGACAAGGCAGAGATATTTGAGAATGAACAGCTTGTGGAGGGGATGAAAGGTGCTTGCCAGCTTAGTGTTCAGCAATGTACATGCTGCCAACAAGTATGTGTATTTTAGTTTACACACAAACCTAAACATAACCAAAACCGCCAGGAAACACCATGCTATCAGATTGCTACAGTAGATTCAGCTTTCTACTCTGAAGCAAGTTTGTTTCATCCAGAAGTGACATTATTTAACTTGCAAATAAAAATTTAAGCTGCTGTACAATGTGCTGTAATAAAAAGGGATTTATAAAAGTATTATTTATCTTAGTCTGGATTTATTTAAACAATGAGGATAGAGTTTTACAAACTCACCTATATCCAAGTGAGAATATTAAATCTGGAAGTTTCAAACACTGCATGGCTTACTACCTACATGCCTCTTGCCCCTTCTTCTGTGATCCTATTTCCAAGATGGAACAAGAGAAATGAGGTACGTCTGTGTTTATTATGATTAGTCATGCTTCTTGGCATATGTTATTGTATTTTGCAGTTAATAAACAAGGATTTTTGTTGTGAATAACCTAGGAATGGAATCAGTTTGTATATAAAGCCTGAGAGATAAAGGATGATGACTTATGTTATTTTATATTTAAAAAATCTAAAATCTTTCTCTTGTGTGTACACAAAAGAGAGTCTTTATAATGAATGCATTTTCCTGATCCTCTCCCTTTGGGTGTGGTGTATCTCTTTTTGTTGATCTGTGATTTTCAAGAACAAGCCTACACCGCAGAAAGCAATGGATTTAAATAAATTTATGACTAAAACTATTGTAGCTATTTCTCTCCACAGTCTCCTTATGCCAACATTTGAGTGGTGCTGATTACACACACTGATTTATTAAAAAGCAGTGTCATACCTGTAGACATGCAGGAGCTCTGCCCTGGGGTTTATTCACATCAACAGCCACAAGCTGCCAACCTCCAGCAGCGTCTTCATGAAACATCTTGAAAGAGAAAATTGTTGTCAGAGATGTTTTACGTGCCAATAAATACAAGCAAAATCTAATACATTCCCCTTAAGGACCTGCATACATTTTGATGACAGCTAGGTTAAAATACGAGGGAAATGGTTCTTACTGCTATAGAAAAAAACAAAAGCAACATGCTTTTTTTCCAACATTAATAGATTCCGAATTTTACTCAGATAACATCAAACACAATATGTCTCTATTAGTCCTAATGTAGAAACCAATTAAATTCATCTCTGATCAGTATCACTAGATGGTGGTACCTGTTCAGAATAAATTCCATACTAAGGTAAGCTTATCCTGAGGAAACACAAATACGTTGTGACCAAAAACTAAGTTTCATGGTGCATTTGGAAATAACAGTCAGCCTCATCTTTTTTACTGCCAAAATTATTTTACCCCAAGGATCAGACTTTATTTTTGTTGCACTGATGCATATCAAGAGTAGCTGTACAGTCCTTCTGTACTGTTACCCAGAGCTTGTAATTCCTGCAAGTAGCTGAATGATATCCAGGCTCTAATGATGTCAATGGAAAAGGCTCTCTTGACCACAGTGGTATTCACATTTTACCAATAACCTCTGGAAGAGCAGATGTAGGCATTCTGGCTTTTTTTCCCCCTCAGAAATTAGGACATAAAAAGATGGAGACTGCTGGACATAAGGAACAGTGAGAAACCATGTTTGGAAGTGATTAACACTGTCCTTGAAAATGTCCTTAAAAGAAAACTAGTGGCTCCAGCATTTTAAATTGCCACCTGAGAGTCTGTGTATACTATGTAATGAAGTGTGGTGAAGTTCCCACCTGACTCCAACCTTTCCCTTGACACCCTAGCACCCGAACAAGCCACCTTGAGAACACAGCCACAGCAGTGCGGTTGAAGCTTAAAAGCCATAGTGAGAAAAGTGCTCATTAGACTGGGGACAGTGTCCCATAAATATGGTTGCAATGCTTCTGAGTCCTTATGTAGCATCTCTGCACCAGGAAGAGTTGCCAACTCCGATCAGCACCGAGTTAATTCTCTTTGTACCATGCTTTCATGTGCAGTGCTAACGTGCTTTACAAGAACCTCCTTTTATCCTTCTCCAGAGACCCCTTCCTTGTTTTTGACTCTCAGACACCCATTTTCTTTTCTATAGGACTAAGTTTTGGGACGAGTTTAATGATTTATGAAGTGGGCAAATGAAGCAAGATATTGTTGCTTTTTCTCAAGGTTATTTCATGCACAAAAGAAGCAAGGTTTCTAACTTCTGTCCGGTGCTATAAACAAGAAACCCTGCAAGAAATTTTCTGCCCTTCTTAATTTAAAAAAAGATAAATCGGTTTTGTAGTTTGGTAAGCTGGACTCCCTTTACATCCCATTATGCCAGTGACTCAAGGAACACAGTAACCATTCGCTTGTCTGCAGCTAACACGCTATTTTTATTCTGCATGATGCAATTTATATTCAACATGTTCATATTCTTTGGCGTGATGACATTAATTTGGGAATTTCTTTTATCATTTAAATTCCTCAATGTTGCCTGCTTCTTGAGTTTCCCTAAACTGGTATCTCTGTTCCTAAGCCTATATGGCTTAGGAATCTGTCCCATCAGAGACGAAATGAACTTTGCGCTCCTCGGGCTAAGTATGTGTCACGTGGAAAAGTCCTGTTCTTTTTGTTAGATTTTAAATTGGTATCACCAAGTCTGCTTTGACAAAGATGTATACAGAGCAGAAATTATTGCCACAAAGTCTATTTGAGGCGAAAAATGTAGCAGCAGGCAGAAAAGGACTAGATTTACATATGGATTACAGGAATATCCAAAGGACTATCAGAAAATATTTAATAAATAATTTTGAAACACTTAAATCCTCTGGCTTAAGAAAATAAATAATCTAGCTACAGAGGTTAGAAAAATGTTCCTTATGGGTATGTTTCTCATATCTGTCTTCGTAAGAGCTTTTTGTAGGCAGTTGGAACTGGTCCCTCAAACTGCAAACTGCACTAGCCTGGGAAAGCCTGGCCTTTTGTACATTCAGAATACGGAATATGATTGTTACAATAATGAGTAGGAGAATTTCAATCTCAACCTGTTAGCCCTCATTTTCGTACTGGGTCTTTCATGCTACCCAGCCCACACACAGCACCCTTCCTATCGTGGCTTCTTCCTACCTGTTCTCTCATATTCAGGGTCTCGCTTTCTGTGGCTACCTCAAATATTAGCATGGCTCTTTCATTGCCTCAGCACCTCATTCCTCCTTGGTCTCAACATGCCCTTCTTGGTTTCAGGACCAGCTTCCCCAAACACTTCAGCTACCCTCTGACCTCTCTTTTTCTAGCTACAGCTTGGAATTTCAGCTCTTCTTCCTTAGCACAGAAAGCAGTATTCAATAGTAACCCTAATTCCAAACCCACCAATGACATCATAAAAAAGCATTCTCCTACTTCATTGAAAGAAAATAAAAACTTAGTGATAATATACCCAGCCATATAGAGAACCATATTACAGTCTTCTCTCTCATTCTTTTTTAAGAAAGCCTAGTTGGAAAACATACCCTAGAATTTAATTTTATATGAAAATTCATATATTAACTTTAAAATAAATTTAGTAACACGCAAAGTCAAATAAAATAGATAAAATAAAAATTAACAGGAATTTTTGGCTTATTATTCATTCATACACTAAACCCAACCAAGTCTGCAGAGAATCTCAGTATCTCAAGTGCATCACCTGGGTGGTGGCAGTTGAAGTAGTACTGCTCCTGGACCCCCACATCTGCTGGAACTGCACTCTAATTTCTGCAAACGTTTCAATGATGACTGCGATGAAAACATTCTGAAAAAAAAGAATACGAAAGAATAGCTGACACAAAGCTCAGCAAGCAGAAAAGAGAAGAAATTAATTCTAACGTGATCTACATTTCAGACAGGTTTAAAGGAACACATTTTTCAGTACCTTAACAAGCCAGGCCAGAAAGAAAATTAAGGTGATGAAATAGAAATATGAACGCCATCGGGGAAAGCTGTCAATTGCTCGGTACATAAGGAACACCCAGCCTTCCTGAGAAGCAGCTTCGTAAACAGTAAATATGCTTGTGCCTGTCAGAGGAAAAATGAAAATGTTTGGCATTAAGCCTCCCTGAAAGTTTTCAATATCAGCAAACAATAATCTTTTATCTAGTTTATTTTCCTTTTCTCTAAAGGGTATCAACCAGCTCTCTCTTCCTCTCTTCAAAGAGTTTTTCAGGTGCATTTCCATGTTTCTTCCTTTTGAAATTGAGTATGAATTGGTTTTGTATCAGAGTGGACTCCCTTCTCTTCCTGGATACACATGCATAATTCCTTCAGTGGGTTCACTGGCAGTATGCAAATGTTTCCACAACTGAGTTTGTCCCATCATGTGACTTCAGCGGCATCCGTGAGAAAAGGCAGATTTAATTAAAAATGTCAGGATCAACATTCAGTAGGTGAAAGAAATCACTATTAATATCAGAAACACTGAGTAAGCAGCAATACCCTGAGAAGGTGCCCGACACCAGCAAGCACAGTTAAGCGTCTACAACAAGCTACTGAACAGGTTTGAAATCCAGGCAGGTAGCCAGGGTAGCTGCTTTAACATACACACATTGCCTTAAAAAATGCTAAAGCACTTTTAAGTTGAACTTCCTAAATCACTCTGGGGAGGGGGGAGGAGAGGAAAGAAAAGTTATGAGGGGTTTATGTGTGCAGAAACCATTTCTGAATAAAAGCTATGAAGTTACTCATTTTAAACTTAAGATCGAAACTCATCCTAATGTCTGAGGGATAACACCCTCCAGCCAGCTCCCCCTTCCTCCTCATCTCTGCAATGAAAGCTTCAAAACACAGACTGTGGCTAGGGCTCATATAGCATTCTTGACTGAAGTAATTTTTCATTCTGAGAAGGAACACAATTAAACTGTGAAATTAAACTGTGAAATCTCACAAACTGCTGTGAAATCACGGAATTGTCCTACAGCCACCTGCTAGCTCCGCTCCACTACTGCTTCGTTTCATGAAATACCTTGGATAAAAGAGAGGGAGCATGAGGAGTACTGCCCTTAGCAAAACATAGCAGCTGTTAACAACATACAGATGGTAAGCATGAACCAGCCAACTATCTGATCCTCTTCACAGAGAAAGGAGTGGTTCTAGGCAGAAATTAATGAATCCAGGAGCTTCCCCCCGCAAAATCACAGCCGCTTATAAGGAGCTCTGCGCTGTTATTCTCCCACTGAATTTCCAGCATCTGCAGCCTTTTGCCTGCTAACACAGGTGGGATGAACCTGGAATTGGTTTTGCCTTAGGGAGTCCCTTTTGCAGATAAATCTTCACTGATGAGAGGAGATAGGGATGAAAGGAATTTTTCCTGTATAAACCTGCTCGTTTGATATGTAGGTGTGGAATGGTTAACGTGGTCCTGGTGGGTAGGCAAAAATGTTAATCCTTTCTGTTAATTTTTCTGGTTATTGGATTCCTTCCTTTTTACTGCATATGGTTCTCAGGACCAAGGGACAGAAATAAAAATAAAAGGAAAGAAGCAGCATTCAAGCACAGAGAGCAAACCCCTTTCTGTTTCTTCAGAAAAGAGAGTGATCTCTATCAATACCAAAATATTCATCAGTGATTGCTGCACGGGTATTTTGCATTTCAAAAATTCATAAAGTAATGGTTCAATTATCTAATATTAAACTGTTCCTGAACTGATTAAATTATTGACCAAAACAATGCTGTTGAGGACAGGCAGAGATTAAGAAAAAAAAGGCATCTATAAAAAGTTGCTGGTTAGGAAACTGTAATTAGTCATTACCAATGGGAAAGTCACAGTGAAGATTAGTAAAATAGAGGGGATGTCATACAAAGTATTTATAACACATACACTGGGCCATCTGCCATAGTGAAGCAATACTGTGAATGGACAAAAATGCACAATTAAGCCAATTAAAATAATACGTGTTCACTGGTGACACTAAAGTAAAAATATGGCTGGTATATAACTGCTACAGGTGTTCTTAAGGCTATTAGAAAGCAATTACCACCAAGAATATACATTCTTACTTAACATATGTGACTAGAAAGTAATAAAGCTTTCAATACTGATGCCAGAAACCATGCTGTTAACTATCTCTGTAAATACTGTTTCAACTGGATACAAAATAAAGGCATGACAGTAAGGGATTCAACACCATGAAATGTTTTCTTTTCAAAAAGAAGAGTAATTCTTAGTTAACATCTGCCTTACTGCATGTTTTTGCTATTCTAAAAGTTACATTTGAAGACAATCAGCAACTGATTCTACTTTTTCTAAGTATTTCTTTAATATCTGACTACATCTTCCTAAAACCAATGTGTAAGTGATTAAAAAGACTCTCCTTTCACAGCAGCATGCCCTGTTTTTCTCACCATGTTCAAATCCATATGGAGGGAGAGCGAGCATCAAAATTTTAAGTGATGGTGGGATACATCAAAAAAACCCAGACATGGCGATGCTGCCATGTATGAAACCTAACTTATGTTCCTTTGATCAAATGGCAAAATTCTCCTTTCCCACAGGTGTCAGTATTCTGTCTATCAGTGACATAGTGTCTTCTTCTACTAGTTCAGAGGGCTTAAGTCCTGACCACATAGTGCTAGGAGTCCCACGGTTAGGGCATGCAGGACCTTGTGTAAATCAAGCAGGCATATGGGTGGCAGGGGAAACAAGGGCTTGAAAACATGCAGAGCCTGGCCATTCAGATACACAACAGGCCCCATTTGCTTCAAAATGCAGCCATCTCTTGTCAATGTCCTGAACATTTAGGTCAAGATTCATGCAATCTAACTACAGGCATCAGCAAGACATTTCAGTCACAAAAAAGCTTTGAACCATGAAGAGGGTTAAACACATGAATATAATGGCATTACTCATCAGTGTAGGCATGTTGGCATGAGTATCTTGCTGAATTTGGGACTAGGATTTCAACACCTGCACCTAGAATACTGTTAAAACTTAGTAAATAAAAATATCTAGAAAATATTTTTGATAATTTTCCTCTTTGTTTCAGTAGATGTCTAAACCTTGGTGGCAAGAAAGACTGAAGTCATTTAGGAGGAACTTTCTGATTACAACAGAAGTAAAATAAAGGAATATAGTTTGAATTTTTTTTTTGTTTCAGTGCTTTTGCTTGAACTTGTCCAATAAAGTCCAAATTATGATATTGCAATAAAACAATTCCTTTAACCACACTGATGGTTAATCAAGACAAGGAAGGAAAACATTTCTCAATACACAGGTTAAAACTAAGTAAATCAGTATCATAATCTGTATCAGTCTCAAAACACTGCTTTTATGCAACGAGCGAACACTTCTACCTTTGGAAGTGTTTTACAACTGCATGTGGTCATTAGCAAAAACAAAAGAAAGAAAAGTCCAGAAAACAAAAGATTTCATGAAGTATGGGAAAAGAGGTTGAACCTTGCTCAACTTATGCAACATTTTCACTTGCTTCCTACCTTACAGAAGAAAAGACAGCAACCAGAGACAAACTGTATTCCTACTAATAATGGATGTTTAGGTATATGGGCATTCAGCGCTGAAATGCAGGGGGCTTGTGCCTTCTTCAATACATACGTTTCTTTCAGATCTACCAGATGGGAGCATTAGCCTGAAGGGGCATGGAGGAAGAGTTGTTTTAACACCCAAATGGTTGCAATAAAAGAAAATTCTAGTGGTTTCCACACCATTCCAGGGAGCAAGGTCACATGGCTCTTCCATGCTATACAAACGAACAGAGTAGCACGGAGAAAAGAACTGAAAGAGCCAGAGCATGTAGGTGATGATTTTCCATAGCACAGTGAAGAAACCTATCCTGCCAAACTCTACCTTCTAAATACCTAAAGAATGTAGAAGGTATTTATTTTTAAAAAATGACTCATAGTTGACAGAAGAGAACAATAGTATCACTACACAGGGATGCTATTTTACACAGTGTGCTTTATTTTTGTGCATATTTTGTAAACACACAGGATTTTCTGCTTGTTTCTTTGCCTCTGTCACACCACCATGCTCTGTGACGTCAGTTCGTGCTATAATGAGCTCATTCTGTGAATGGACATCATGAAAAAGGCAGTGCGCTGAATAATGCTATAATTTTGTAACTGCAGAATTAAAGAAGCAGAGCTAAAAGGTCACATGGAAAATTCATTAAACCTGGAAACAGAACCCTTTCCTCCTAAGTCTATGTTACATTCTTGCTTCTGGATTCAAAATCCCATATTATTAGGGGACGCACGATGTTGAGGTGTTGTCCTTTATTCATAACTTTGTGCTACGTGATTTGTAGCTATTCCAAGTGAGAAACAAAACCCGAAAACTAAGCTGAGGTATGCCATTAACTCCAGCATTGTCTGCATGTGTAGCCTATGTTTATTGACTACCTCGGTTTACCGCATCAGGGTTCTCTCCATTTTCTTGTGCCTGCTGTGAAGCTGCTGAGAAAGAAAATTTACAGGAGGGCCACTTTATGTAAAAAAAAACAAAAACAAAAAAAAACCCCAAAAACCCCAAAAAAACCCAAACAAACAAACAAAAAAAAAAAACCAAAAAAACCATGATGAAAGTTTGATTCTGTAATTTTTTTTTCTTTTTGATCAGGCATTATTCCGGCAAGTAAAAATGCACGCATTGCTATGAAAAGCTGAAAACGCTACATGTTGCCACCCATAAAACGCCTCAGATGCCAGCCACACGCTCCTTTTCCTTACTGCACCACAGCCACCAGATGGCGATCGTGCACCTCGGGCACATCTGGCGCATCAGGCAGCCGAGGAGCCACCCCCCCCCGGGGAGCGCAGGCCGATAACCTCCCGGCGCGCCGGCAAAAGGATTGATTTTTCCATTTCCCGGCAAAACTAAGGAGCCGGGTGCTGCAGGTGCTGCTGTCCAATTTAACTCTATTTGTTGTGCTGAATACCGAAAGGCAGCCTTGCTTAAGATGGCCTTCTGAACGTTATGTCTATACAGAAACGGCCTCTCACTTAGGCTACAGAAAGCTTATCAACCCTGTTTCTGTCCCTGCTCACTTTCACCGATAAAATCACAAAGCTGAATGTTCCCGCAAGGCATGGATATTCCCACTGACCTTTTCATTTATGTCTCACCTTTCACCGCCAAGGTATCTGTAAAACATGGCGTGCAGCCAGGATTTGCCAGCTGTCTGACACTATTGCTTTGGTGGAACTAGAAGGGGATAAAACTTTCCCAGAAATGCAGGGATAAAGTCAGTAGCACTTCTGGGAAGCAGCAGGTAGATAGGACTGAAATCAACATAAAGATCAAATCCTGACAGCTTCATGGGGCTTCTTGCTTGTCTCCGAGTGAGTGATCCAGTTTATTTTACTCTCCCAAACCAACTCCTATCGGCCGCTTTGCCAGCCAGCAGAAATGAGGAGGAAAAGAAGGAAAAACGAAACATGCCAATGCTCTGCTCCACCTTTGAAACCTTAGACCCCAGTGCCACTTCTCTGTGACTGAGGTGTGGAAAAGATGGCAAAATGGAAACTGTGCAGAGCACTGATTTACAACAGCAGAAAAAACACACTGCCAGTCAACGCAGTATTTTAACCTTTGTTAAGTGCAGTGATTTCAAACATACAGCAGTGATGTATGATGATTCTCCATTTTGAAAATGTTTCCTTATGAGAAGATGAAGCTTCTACATATGAGAAGAGACTATACACAGAGACTGTATGCCTAAAACCACCAACAAGGAAATAAAGAAACATTGCAAATGTAAGTGCTAGGATCAATGCCATTTGTTCTACAGCCTCAGTAATGGAAAGCTGGGAAGTCAGCCAACTTTCAGCATGAATTTTGATGGCGTTTGTTGCACTGTTTGCAAGTGTTTTAGAAATTTGTTCACTATTCCGAAGTGTCAGCTTACTAACATGAACGTGGCAATGCTGGCCTATGTGTTGACTGCACAGAGTAAGCATGGCAGTTCACGCTCAGTTAAACCATCAATACCTTACAGTGATACTGCTTGTGCTCCCTGATGTAACATTTTATGCTTTACAAAGAGAAATCTGTTTTACGTTTCGGAACAAGTCCATGGTGTAAACAGGGACAACCATACTTCAGCATTACTTTAGGTGTGCATGTTCATGGATGTTTAGCCTGACTAGCATTTATATTTGCTTTTCTTTAATACGTTTTTGATTAAAATGCTCCTTACCTATATGTTCACAAATAACCTAGCAAATAAGGATCCAAAATGTCAGCAGAGCTCATAAGCTGGCTTGATGTGCATAAATACTGTCTGCTTTTTCCTTTTTGCAATTACACAGCTGTAGTGCTAATATACACTCTTTCTTACAATCACTGCTTTTTTTGTGTGCGGCAGCTTTACAAAATTTACTGGCAGTTGATGAGAATCAAGGAAAAGCTGAGCTGTGAGTTATTCACACCTCGCACACCACTACCTGGAAGCTCTGTAGCACAGTCAACAACTCCCACCTCTCCTTCTCCCTAGAGTCTTTTTAAGGATGCAACTTTTCTTGGATCCCTGGGCTCCTATCCTCAACAAAATGGGCAGAGCTTCAGGCTGGAGCCTGGAAGTAGGACACTGCCATAGCTGTGCTTTTCCCTATCAGGCAATCAAACTGTAACAATACTCACTTCTCAGATCTAGGAACCAAGAACACAGAAATCCCTAGGCCTTGGTTTTAAGACTGACGAACGCTATGAAGATGGGCCTGCCACCACCTCAGTCTTTCTAATGAAACATCTCTGATTTGATGTACAGTCATAATAAATGACTGCTACAGTAAATGTTATGACAAAACTGTGTAACAAAAAATGTTAAACAGAAGAAACTCTATAATTTATATTAACTTACTCCTTTTAAAACGAGACATCTTTTTATAGGACTGTTTCTTCTTTTAAAATACGTTATGTATGTAGATGCCTTTAAAACCACACAGTAAAAGTGACAGTCCAGAAGCCAAACATTCAGAAATGCACACAAACTGTTACATTTACAATGTACTGAACACTTTAAGGGTTATCATATTAAACAGACAAATTTAAGGCATGTTCTCCATACAGACATTATGTATTTGTATTGTCACTCAGCCATATATTAAACATTGGGAATGACTGTTAAAATCAAGGTAGTGACGGATCCCTTTGTCAGAGAGAAAACAAAGTATGCAAATCTTCCTTGACACAAGGCATGTAAATTCAGCATTGACTTTCATACGCTGTCAGTCAAAACTATTCACTTGTTGCATCAGCTTTTTTTCCCAATAGTTACAGACAAAGTAATCTAAGGCATTTTAAGCACAGTCATGAAACAGCAAAGCTAGCGTGCATCATGGCATCAAATAATTTGCTTAGTTAATAAAAAACGTATCTGCTTTGTAAGGAGAAAGAACTATCGAAGAATGAAACCATAGAAAATATTGACATAGTAACATTTCGTATCTATAATTACCATGATGATACATTACCCAAAAGCAGAGTTTTAATAAGAAGCACGACTGTAAGCTTTAGCATGAGAGGTCATTTCAGCAAATCTTGAGTCTCGTCAACTAGTAGAAACTGTCTTCAAAGAATGAAAATGTGTGGAGGCAGAAAAAATGCACAAAAAGAAAAGATGCAGGAGCTAGTGAGAACATGCATTAGTGATTCAGCTGAACAGAAGAATAACTGGAGGCCCTGGAGATGCACAGAGGCCCTAAAATTGTGTGCATATTTGGGAAATAGGGATAACAAGAGATTGCCTGACCTAAATGGAGCATTTCCAGTGTGATATTTGTGTTAACAAGAAATGAACAATCAGAGAAGTTCAATATAAAAAGCCTTACAGGAAAAAACTGGCTGGCACAGTCCATAAAGATCATGTCCAGAAAGTGGCAAAAAAGATCTTGCAAGTGATTTTCAAACCTACAGCAGCATATTTTATTTGACCTCCACAACAACGTGTTTCCTTATTTCCAGTTGCAGTACAACCGCTTCGCTCTAAAGTTTCAAACAGTCCAATCAATCAGCAATTAAAAAAAACCCAACTGCACAAATATTTAACAAAGAAAAGAACTTTCTCGCCACCAGCAGAGGTTTAAGAGACAGAAGAGGACCAAATGGAGCTTGAAATTCACTCTACAAGAACCCATGCTGGTGACTGTGTGTGGGAAGTGGTTGCCCAGTCTGCTGATGAGTTGCAGCAAGTTAGCTGTGTGGGTAAACAGGAAGGTATTCAAGGAGGAAAGTCCACAGTGTATCATTTCAATAGCTTATGAAGGCTATATTTTATTTTTTTTTTTTATCATAGGGTAGGAGAAACAACAGTTTTAGGGAACCTAGACAACCAAAGCTGCTGCTCTGCCCTAAAGTTCCATTTTGGTGTCATTTAATTTCCTTTGGGTGTCACTTGTGAATTGTATCCACTTCTCTGAGGATGTACTCTCCCTTAAAATGAAGAGATCAGCCCCTTCCCCTTGCCTGGATAACATTTCAAAAGCAGTTGCATTAAATTTTATCCCTCCTGCAATCAGTGGTAAAACTGTTGTCATCTTAAATAAGGTGCTTTTAAAAATCCCTCCCCAAAACAACCTAATTTAATTTGCCCCAGCTATACTGTATGTCTGAACAAGCCTGTATATGTGAACAAGCCTTTATTCTCTTCTGTGTAAAAGTTTCATCTAAGGACATCAATAAAAAATCCCAACTAGCAAGACCTGCTGAGTATTCAGTGACCAGAGATAAGACAGCAGCAGCACTTAGAGCAAAGCATTTCTGTAAGAAAAAAAGCAGACAGTAAAGCTTGCAAAGAAACTTGAAAGCCAAGGAGACATCATAAAACTGATAAATGTTAGAAATCTCATTAGCCTCCACACATCTGAATAACAGGAGCAAATATACAGTGCCAAATGCATCTTAAGAGACTAGCCTAACTGAAGAAACAAAATCTTCCTTTCCTAATTGGGAGAAGGAGCTCTATGATTGACTGTTACAAGAAAACCCAAACGACACTCACTCAATGACCTGCTTCGCTGTTAATGAATTAAGTACTCCCTGGTATCTGTTATGTGACACTAGAAGTAAAATAATTTACCTACTTCATTGATGTGAGACAGGTTTGCTCACTAGCCTAATATGTGCAGTAAGGGAGCAGGAGGAGACAGGGAGAAGAGTTTTAGTGTGCTGATAGCTCACTAAACCCCACAGCACCTTTGTGAGGTAAATATATTCTTAATTCCATTTCAGAGATGGCTGTATTAAGTTAGAGACGCTAAGACCTTCCTCAAACAGCAACAGAATCAATGCCTAAGGTTGGACTATCTCAAAAATTTCTGATTTTAAAAGAGGGATTCGAGTATTCAAAATTTTTGTTCCGTAGCTGCATGTCAAAAGAGAAAGAACCAGATTTTTTTTAATAAAAAACATACATGCATGTTAGAAACAATAGACAATAACTTCTTTTCTCTCCTTCAGAAAATGAAAGGTTGAGTTGAAATGAAAATCAACTCTAGTAACAACTGACTTCTTTTATTCTTGACTGTCTTAACGAAAGTGTTTGCAAGACCAGAGATCTACTCGTTATCAAAAGAATTCTTGGAAGACTAGCACTAATAGACTAGGCAGCTGGCAAGTTTATTTGGAGACGAAAATCAAAACCTTTGGCAAGAAAAGCTGTATAAACTGCCAGACATTTTTTGGGAGAGAGAATGTTCAAAGTTTTAGTACAGTCTTTTTAAAACCTTGTTTTCAATATTATCTCCTTCTGCAGAAATCCTTTCTGATCTTTATGTACTACTGAAAATAGTTCCACACACCAGTAACAGAAATTTACCGGATTTCTCACTGTCAAATCAATGACTTTTTTTCTTCTCAGATATGCCCTCTCTCTCTTTTTTCTCAGCATCAAGTTTACCTGCAAAGATGTTTATTCTTTGTGTAGGTATGTGTCAACTCTGTGCTTTGACTCGAAACTGCTTTAATTTCTTACAGACCTATGATATTTAACATATTTTTCTTCAAAGCTTTTTGCTAAAGTGGAAAATGTGGCATTTTGTGCTGAGCCACATGAATATGTATTTTGAAAAAAAAAGGACTGTGTATGAAAAAAAAAAAAGAGTTTTGGCATTTCTCAGTGAAGCAGCTTCCCAAGAAATACAGATCAGACCTACTCCCAGTAATTTTTTATCAAAGGATGAGCTAAACAGACCTCATTTTTCATATGAAAATAATTTTCAGTCAGTGAAATTAAATCAGAGCTTTTAGATCTGAAGGCACAAACAAGTGACACGCATACATTTGGGGATGACTTTCTGCATGCCATTTACTTCACAGTGACTACCTCTGTGCCTACTTTTCACCTTTAAAAAGACTTTTGGAAGTCTATCCACTCCATTCACTGAAGTCAAAGGCAGTGCTAATTATCTATCACCTGCTTAGGAATAAAAGCATACATAAGGACAGTTACTGCTAGACATTATACACACATCCTGTTGTCCTCAGTAATGTGTCTGAAGGTCCTACCATGGCTTGGGTAGAATATTATATTGTTACATTATGTCCCCATATTTTTCAGGACAGGAAACAAATCCTGATCCTAACTTGGAAGTTCTGCCAGCACGTTTCTGTAACATTTTTGAAGAGAAAACTATGTTCACAATTTTTAAATCACACTGCCCAAAGTTAGGCACGGGAGCTGATGTTCAGATAGCTGGACATAGTTTGATTCTCTGAGACGCTGAGAGAGACATTTGAAATTTTCAGTCCTGGCCTGAATGCTAGTGCTTGAAGCCAAAGGGAACGTTATCATTCCTTTAGTAGAAACAGAGTTAGATTTATGGTTCTCGGACTCTACCATGTAAGTCCCTGCAAAACACAAAAGATGCTGGGAAAACTGTATATTTTATCAGTATGTTGTTTTCAAAAAACTTATTAAATTGCCTGCCTGATTAAAAAGTAAAGCTAGAGGTTGATACTGTAAGATGTAGTTAAGAGAAGAAAGCACAACTGTTTCCAGATGCGTTCATTTTACAGCATGTGGGAGATGGGCTTCCTACATAAAGACAAATGCAAGAGAGAATCTCAAAAAACGTCTGCTTCCAAAACTGGCCGTGAGGCAGATCTGTGGTGCCCTGGCATTACAACTCTTTCCAGTGACTTTCATAAGGAACTTGTAAAAGTATCAACTAAATGCTTTTAGCAGGATTCATGTCCTCAGGTCAGAAATAATTGAAATAGAGGGGAAACAACTGCTAGCAGGCAATAGTAAGCACTGGAATCACTGAGAGGAATGTAGAATTTGTCTCCTTGGAGCTCTTTAAGAATACATCAGATAAGCATCAAAAGGAATGATGTAGGTAGAGGTGACTCAGTCTTGGATTGGCCAGGCAACGAGCTTGACCTTCAAAAAGATACCCTTTTGAGGCTCATACTAGTTTTCTCCAATTTGACAGCATTAAAGAATTCTGTAAAGCCAGTACAACATCTTATCCTTACTAGTTACAAAAAGAATGATATTAACATGCATAAAGTAATCTGTGCTTGTTTAGGCTGCACATAGACACTACCTTTTCCAAATGCTGCATGCAGACACTACAAAGAAAAGAGAATTCATAGTGGAAAAAGCACCTTGCATTAGGGTTTTGCCTGGAAAACTGTTGTAGAGGTGGTGCAGAGCCAAGTTCAACTGCTTCTGAACCGGCTAAATCATACTGTTCAGCAAAAAGACCTTTTTTCTTTTTCGTCCATAAAGGAAGCATTCATGAGTCATAGGTTGTAGATCTAACTTCTGTAAAGTAAGAGATGTAAGGTAACACTGTGAATAAATAAAATGTCACTCAGGGCATGATCTGATGACAAATTAGCTCTGTCTGTAAGGCTCTGAACATTATGTTAAAAGCACCACAGCCACATGACACAAACTACTGATGTACTATAAGCTGACTCTGCCCCTTAAAAAATTATCCTTTTTTTGATGGCTTCGCTTTGTACTGAAAGGTTGCACACTGCCACTTGTATTGTCTGTCTGCACCCTATCTTGTGCCACAGTAGGTCTTGTCTGCTCTCCTACCTCCAGCATAAAGTTGGCCCAAAGGCATTAAGTTGGTATCATTTCAGTATTGTGTGCCTCCCTCAGTGATTCCGACAGTAACACATTCATGTACCCTGCCTCATCCTGAGCAATCTCTACCGCAGGTCTGAACACATGTCAAACCACAGCCTGAGCCCATTGCAAAGCAGCACTTCTGCGAGCAGTTATGTAGTCAAATACTGTAGCTCCTTTTCCCTTCCTATGGATGTGACTGTACCAGGCGTAGCTCCCTCCAACCCATACACACCTTCAGTACTATTCCAAATAGGCTCACGTCCTCAGTATCTTCCACAGGCTGACATTCCCTCATGCCATACATACCTTCAATACCGGGTTATAAAATCACATGCCTGGTGGGCTGTGACACCAGGGATGTGACACAATGCTCAAAGGAACTTTGGAATGAAAAATCCCACATTTCTGAGTTATGTTTTGGTGCCACAGGGGTGACTCATGGGGTCCAGTGGAGATCAAAACCAACCACTGTACCTATGGGTACACAACCATTCTGCTCTAGAAGGGACCAGGCTTGAACAGTGTGAACACGAGTCAGTCTTTATGACATTGTTTGTAGACCAAAGACTAATGGTGATTTTATTAGTGAAAAATCCCGCCTCTGACTCAATTCCATAGTTCACACATCTTTTCACAGTATATGGCTCAGCAGCACTATGCATCAGAAAGATACATGTCCAAATATCTAAGTGCAAACACAGCCTCTGGTAGCAATAAATTCCCAAGTCCAGGCTACCAAAAACTAGAAAATATAGGAAGCAAATACTACTAAGCACTTGTCTCTGACCATAAAGGCAAAAGGTAGTATTGGCATTTAAACAAGTGGCCATGAACATGAGGTAGGCTGATTTTAGGCGTTTTCTAATCATCAGAGAAACAAAGTCCCGAAAGAATTTATAATCTTGTTTTGCCTCTTCCATTCCTAAGTTTTCCAAGTTGGGACTTCCTACTTTCATGAACAACGGATATGGCGCAGTTCCCTGTGGTGACAAGAAGGAGTGGACAAGAGCATCACCAAGGTTCCTTCCAGCTGAAAAACAAGGTTTCATCAGTAAATGTGATGATATAGGCCCCAAACAAAACCCTACTATGTCTAATAGAGTCCAGCTGTTATAAATAACACAGGCTTAATCCTCAAGTAGCAAACAGTACAAAAATGTTAATTATTTCATTTTCACTGGCTTCCTGACAGGGGAAATTTCTAAGAATGCTTCTAATGAAGTTATGCAGGAAGGATTAATGCTGTGCTCTGTTCTGGAAGTTCTCGGCAATGTGGCTGATTTAATAAAATACTGCACAACAGCTGGGGAAGGTCATTCTTTGGTAAAGAGTCTGGTTTTGTTACAACATTGTCTGTTTACTCTGAACTGCATTGAAATTCTCCAGTGAAAACTCTTCCTAAGTTGCACCTTCCCCATTGTACCTGAGGACAATGTGGACACAGCTGCAACCCTGCATCTGTCTGTGGTAAGTGAGTTGCATACATAACTAACAATATCCCCATACTTTCATCAAAAATGTTGACTACAGCAGCCCTAACCATTTGAACACTCTAAAAACTGCTGTCAGTGTAATGGGTCAAATCTATTGATGACTCCAATATTTAATTGAAATGGAGGACTGCTTAAGGGCCAGAATGAACTAAACACGTGTTTAGGAAAAAAAAAAAAAAAAAGAAAAAAAGAAGTCCTAGCTCTTGGAGATACCAAGAGTCTGCACTTCCATGAAAGCACTTATGTTACAGATTTCATAGCACTTCTAAGGAATGAATGAAATCAGAAAGCATCTGGAGAAAGACAAGCTGATGGACGCTAGCTGGTTTGGTATAACGTAAAGCATCATATCTGACAAATTTGGCAAACTATTTGAGAAGAGAACAGACATAAAACAGATAGGTGCAAAGCAACTAACATAGTCTGTTTTGATTAGGTTTAAAACACTTGTGAAACTACTGTAGAGAGCAGGTTAACCACAGTTTGAGTAAGTGCACAGTAGAAGCAACAGTCTTCCCTGGATAAAATGACCAGGTAAAAGACTGCAAAGACTAATCTGATTGTGAAATAATCATTCAGACATCTATTAAATTAAGCCTACAAGCTTCCCAGAGCAACTATTCAAAACCAGTATTCTCCCCTGATATTCCAAACTCTCTTCAGAATTTCTTTTAGTGCCCCAATGACTGCTATCAATATCTGTAGCTATTTCCAGGGCATTTACTATCTTGATATGTGAATGTCAGTGAAATACATATCCGTGGCTATGGTATAATAATGGTAGAATGCTGGCTTTTTAAATGGCTTTTGCAGTGGAATTTCCATTCACTGCCACTACCCCTCCATGAATCACCATTATTGCTCCATAGTTCTGTGTCAGATATCAAAGAGAAAAAGAAAACATCCAGGTAATGGCAGTATTATGATTCTACATGAAATGGAAAAAAAAAGGAAAATAGGAAAAAGAAAACACAGAGTTTGTTCTGGAGAAAAGGATTAAATAGTAAGACAACTGAAGCTTTTTTGTTTGAGAGATGATAGATGTATTTAAATAATTCTCGATTAAGCTCAGAATTCTAAGTAAAATGCCTAAAAACAGCAGACAAAAAACAAAGGTAAGAAAAATATTCATATGTAGAATATAGCAAAGTTGGCTAATACAGAAGGACATGTAAGAAGTCCACACACCAATACAAAAACCATGCAAAACCTGCCACAGGCAGGTAATTAGAAGAAAATAATACCACCGTTTATCAGAAAGGACATGCAGAAGTCCTGTTGTGACTAATCTATTTTATTTGAATTTTTCAGCCCCTGGGTTAACTTCTGTCAAGATGAATCAGCTATGTACAGAGGCAGCTCCTTGAGAAATAAAACAGATTTCTGAAGTTTTTATCTTGCACATGTTACCATAGAGCATCTATGCTCTACGAATGGTAAGACGTCCCTGTCCCACTGGTGACTGACGAAGTCTTCTGATAGAAAATTTGCTGTTTTTCTTCTTTTGAATTTTATGCAATACGTAATTTTAATTCCTTCAGTATCATTAATTTAAAACCTTCATAGCTTAGCTGGAAACATGGGCCTGAAGTCATCCAATCTCATTGTAGCTGTTTAAATTAAGGGCCAAAATTAGGAGCTTAGTTACTGCAATCTTCTCCACGGTGGGAAGAAAAAGGTGATACTGTTGTGTGGTTTACTCCTTTTCAGATTTGAACTGAGACTCTTAATTTAAGGGTTCATGCTAATCACCTAATCTTAGGAGGCATAAGCTGTGGTCAAGATCTTTTACTGAAATGAGGCAAATTGCTGATCATTATGGTATTCTCCACTGCAAGGTAACAGTATGTGCTGGTTTTGGTTGGGGTAGAGTTAATTTTCTTCACAGTAGCTAGTATGGGGCTGTTTTGGATTCATGCTGGAAACAGCGGTGATAACACAGGGATGTTTTCATTATTGCTGAGCAGTGCTTACAAAGAGTCAAGGCCTTTTCTGCTTCTCACCCCACCGCACCAAGCGAGGAGGCTGGGGGTGCACAGTAAGTTGGGACACAGCTGGGACAGGTGACCCCAACTGACCAAAGGGATATTCCATACCACATGACATCATACTCAGCACGTAAAGCTGGGGAAGGAGAAGGAAGGGGGGGACGTTCGAAAGGATGTCATTTGTCTTCCCAAGTAACCGCTATGCAAGATGGAGCCCTGCTTTCCTGGAGATGGCTGAACACCTGCCTGCCAACGGGAAGCAGTGAATGAATTCCTTGTTTTGCTTTGCTCGCATGTGTTGCTTTACCTACTGAACTGTCTTTATCTCAACCCATGAGTTTTCTCACTTTTACTCTTCCGATTCTCTCCCCCATCCCACCAGGGTGGAGTAAGAAAGTGGCTGCGTATTCCTTACTTGCTGGCTGGGGTTAAACCACAACACAGTACTACAGATTTATTGGAAAAGTAGAAGATACCCTTCTAAAGGACCTTTTGGATGAGAGTGGAAAATGCTGACTGCAGTATGGGAGAAGATACTCATATACAGCAGCTCACAGTATGGACAGGTGCACCCTTTGCTGGGTTAAAAACTGGCTGGATATCCATGCCCAGAGAGTGGTGATGAATGGAGTTCAATCCAGGTGNATTCAAAAAAAGTGTGGGCGTGGCACTTCAGGACATGGTTTAGAAGGCATGGAGGTGTTGATTTGACGGGTGGACTAGATGATCTCAGAGGTCTTTTCCAACCTTAATGATTCTATGATTCTATGATCTTAAGATATATCTTGACACTTCCCAAGATGACCAGTCACACCTTTCCTGGGGAGAGGAATAGCATGTCTTCAAAAAGTCTTAAATTTTGCTAAGTATTAAGGAGAACCTTCAAAGCAGCTTGTACCACTAAAGAGTCTGTTGACTGAAAGTATCTGTAGAGATTTCAGGAAAGATAGAAATTATTTGCATATCGAAACAATTCATAGAACAAAAATGCCCCTGTGGCAAAGAAATCAAGATGTATTTCCTAACACTGTGTCCTAAGTACAGAAAAATACAGAAGTGGTAACTATTTGTTAGATGTGTTAAAGATTTATTCAGATCACCTGATAGATACTGCAAGATCTAGCTCCCAGTTTCATCAGAACCAAAATTTATGATCAGAGTAAAGGATACATAAGGTATTTAATGTTCTTAGATAACACTTTTGGTCTTTCAAGTAATTTCTACTCTTTCTCAGTTGCTATGAGAAAGGTGGTAACTGGAAGTGAATGGTCTTACAGATTTTGAAGAAGTATTTCAGTAGTTCATAAGGGATCCAAAATATTATACTATTCTTTTAGCTTGTAACCTAGGTCTTTTCCAATACCAGTGAGTGCCTACTAGATACCGTGGAAGAATTTCTTCACGTGGCAATGTCATGACACTGATTTTGGAGTAGAATACAGTAACTACTGAAAGTCCCTAAGAGCAGTAAGGAAAAGACACTTAGGAAAAGAAACATTCAATATTTAAGTATCTGAGTAACAGAATAATAAAGTGAGACTGTGCACCATTTAATGAAGAAGGAGTATGCTGTTACGCATTTGCCACAGGGCACTGCAAGGGTAGCAGCATGTATGAAGTCAGTTACCACAGATGAGCTGATGTGCTGGAGAGCCACACCTAAGCTTCTGCTCTGTGTGTGCTACCCCCTCTAGAGTGACCATCTGTGATCTAGATTTTCTAGAATAGCATTATTCCCCCTTATTCCCCAGCAGAATTAGGAAAGCCAAGCTGCAAGCTGGCCCTGTGTTATCAAATCAAAGGCCTTAAATCAAAGATGATTTGGTAAGCTGCTCTAATTACAGTAACAGAGGGCATGCTGCATGACTATTGTAGATTGTATTTGTAGTGGGTGGCTCTGCTCATTTCCACCAGCTTTACGAAAATGCTATTTAGGATAAAATAATCAAATCTCAGGAGGCAAGGTACAAACAAAGTGTCCCATGCATTATGCAAGTGTTGAAGGTCAAAGCCTGTAAACTGGTCACATACTGAAGCTCTTGTCTGAAAGTGAAAATCTTCCACTGCGAAAACAATTACTTCTATTACCCAGTAACTGCAGCTTTCATTACGCAGAGCTATATTGTCTTAATGGCACTGACTGATAATTAAACCGATAGGATCTAATTTTCTTGGTATGGAATGACAGGTTTCTAACTGCCTAACTTCATGCTTTCCCTATTGGCTAAGAGTTTCCTGCTCCTTAGCCTTGCTGAAATTAGTCACGCCTTTTGTTTCAGGGCTGTTCATACCACTGTCACACCTTTAACTCCTCTTTCTATTTTTTCACATTGTTCTCTGTTCCTTGTCAGACTGTGAGTTGTTGAGTAGCTATCCACACAAACAGTTATTGTCTTTGACATAAGCCTTTCTTCATTTCTCATGCAGAGTGCAAACTGGTGGGCTGGGAGGTTGGTTTTGCTTGAAGCAGCTCTTTCTATTTATTTTCTTAGTAAATTCACATTAAGGAGATGGTCTTAATGCGCATTTGTTTCCCTTCGACCATGGCATTCCTAGCACGCATGTGTCCCCTGACTGTTTTACTTAGCCTCTTGAAGTTATCTGACCCTTTGGTTAGCATTCTGCATTAGAGGAAAAAGAAATGCCACTGTAGATAATAGACCTGAGTGTTTTAACTCATGTTTCCCATAGGAATTTTAAGTAAACAGTAGCAGCAGTACAAGAGCAAATTTCCTCCTCTGCCTTCACAGAGCGTGTATCATCTCAAAATCACGCTGGGAGGCCTTGCTATGCTGGAGCAGGGGCAGCAGAAAGTAAGCAGAAGAAGGTCACCTGCGGAAATAGTACTTACACTACACTTAACTCACAATCTGCAGCAGCGGGCACTGACACGCTGCAGACTCTCTGGGGGATGCAATGCAAAGGCTGGCTTGGGCTAGGGGTGTCCTCTAGGAGCCTGGGCCCTGCAGAGCCAGTTGCAAGGTTTCCAGCACCACATTCCCCAGCAAGCTCCATTCCAAGACTCCTTAAACCTTTCTGTTGGAGCAAAGAAGCCCTCTCAAGACACAAAGCAGTAGTGAGCAAGGAGCAGGGATATTTAAGCGGTTCGGTAAGAAGCCAATAGCTATACTGATGATGGTGAGCTCTACCGAATTTTCAATTTTTTTTGTTATTATGCTTGTGATCTACTTCTAATCACAGGGGGAAACTTACATAGAATTTAAGACTATGCTACTTGAGGTAAATTAAGAAACAGTACATGAAGTTATGTGTCAAAAAGGGATCAATATGTCTGAGGTGATATAGCTTACAGTAGAAAAAAGCATATCAAGATGCAATTAAAGCTTGCATTTGACCTGCTCCAATTTTCATTTTCTTATACCCTTCAATTAAGACAGCCTTTCTGCCACACATTGCTCTTCCATCTCTTCAGCTTATGATCAGTGACAGTTTATGGGCCTTTTACTTAACATCAGCAAGTATTATTTTATTTTTTTTTTAACATGCCATCCCTATCACGCAAGTACTTATCTCATATACCTATGAGAAAGAAAACTTCAAAATACTTGCTTTCAAAATGAAATCTAACCAAAACATATTGGTTCAGTGTGCAAACCATTCTTTCTGTGTTCCCAGGCACAGATGGGAATGAAAGAGAGAGAGGAAGTGCACAGCACAGATGTCAGACAGGTCATTAAATTCTGTGCCACATACTATAATCACACAAGTGATATGTCAATATTCTGATATTGCAGAAAAAGATGGCCACCAGGAAAGATCCATGATTACAAACAAAACTGAGAACAAAAGAAAAAGTAAAGCTTTCTGGAAAGTTGTTTTATTCCATTATAGATCCAACTATTTAGCTGTTGGAACTAACATGGAACACCCTGAAATGGCACGGGAAAGTATTTTCACTGAATTCTCTCAGCAGCAGTAAAGTTTTCTTTGACAGTCAGTACAAGACAACTGTACTAATCTATCTACATTAGTTTCACCTGATTGCCTGGTTTAATGCAAGACTCAATTACTTTGGGATTAACACAGCAATAAATTAAAATTCTGGAGGGCTGCTCAAATTACTCTAAGTTTCCAGAACTCTACAACTTCCCACATACCATTTGTTAGTGTAACAGAGCTAATTCAATGGACGTTATTTTTGCAATTTTTTTTTGAGTCTCTAAACCCTTGCTTAAAAAAAAAAAAAAAAGCCTTAATTAACTAGGCAACTAAAATGGCCTCACTGAGAAAAGTGGCAAGCACACAGAAATATCAAATAGCCAAAGGACTTAACTGGAGCGTCCTGCTATTCTTCTTTTTTCCCAAATTCAGGCCACTTATTCGGTTGTCTAAAATCAGAAGCATTGTCTCAGTACCCTTTTTTGAAAAGCTGTGGGTTTAGGTATACCTGTTACTATTCCAATACAGAAATACAAAGAGCTCACTGTGACCATCAGTGACAGCTGATATTTACATCCCAGTGATGCTCATGTAGTATGTCCCAGTTGGATGCATGCAGTACAGCCAGTTTAAGCAGCTGGTGTATGCTGTGGAGTGACAGGACACTGGTGCCTCAGCCCTGGGGAAGGGAGGCTGGAGCTGCGACTTCTGGTCTACATATCGGGGTTCCTTCTCCCACAGAAATCAAGCAGGAATAAAGAAGTAGCAATGAAGAATCTCTCTGGTATAAGGTCGTGACACAGCCAGGGTATACAAAACCAGGACCTCAGACATGCAGGTCCCCCAGTTGAGATACAGCCACTACATAAAGCCCATCAGCTTTTCACTGAACATTCAGGGCCTTATATAATGTATTTAAGACACACTTGTTTCTAATCTACCGAAAATTTCTCATGAAAGGCTGTTTGCTAATCCATCCTCCAGTAAAACTTAATCTACGTCACCCACACAACAATGATACAACAGATGTGACTCCCTTCAGCAACAGTAAGAATTCAGAGAGCTTGAAGAGACTGAAAATCTTAAAGAAACATGCTCCCTGTTAGCGGCTGATCATTTCTGTGCAAACCAAGAAATGACCTGTTTTCTCCTTTCCACATACATCCACAAGCCATGCAAACTCACTGACTAACAGCGCCTTATTTTAGAGAACCTCCATTTTAAAATTATTCTGCTTGTTTAGATGGAATTGTCATACTAAAGAACAAAACTGAAATAATCTGAAGATGTCTGGCAAACTACACCTCTTCAGTGGAAGGCTCATCAAGACCTCAGGTTTGAAAGGCATGTTCAGTCCTTCTATAGCAATAATAATTTTGCCACGTGCCGCAGCATGTTTGCTAAACCGAGCTAGTTCTCACTTACCCTAAACCCACTATCACCCCCAAATTGTTTGGTAACTGCCATATCTCATCTCTATCAGGGAGAAATAGTGAAACACATGTATTTGTCTGCTTTTTATAAACCTTACTGCATAACTTTTAAGTAAGAAAAATTGTATTTTCGAAGTATAATGTACATGGATATTCACTTACATATGTAGTTAATACAGGGTTATAAACCCTGTCCTGTCAGGCTGTGGGAGCATATGATTTATAAAGGATAAACAGTATATTCATGATCAGAGGAAGTCAGCAAATAAGGGCCAATCATTCAGTGTCTGTTCAGGAGAAAACTCCATACGGAGGAGATCAGCATTTCTAAAACTAGTCAGCTGCTAGCCAGTCATCCTGGGAAATGGTTTAAAAATTGGTATTGTGATTATGGGGTTTATGAATTCTTGAATAATCTTAAATCTAAATGGTGATTTTCACCAAGTGTTTCCTGCACCAAATCCAGTAACTTCCGTATGGGCTCTAGCATGGTTTTAGGAGAGATATCAAGTGTTTTCACTTCGACTTACTGGTGGTTATTTTATAGGTAGTGACACTTACTGATACAAAATGTTCATGTTTTCCTAAATACATTTGTCTACATTCAACTTCCGACCACTGAATTTCATTAGTACTTCTCCTGGCAAATAAAAAGAAACCCCAAAGGAAAAAACAACACCCCC
>VZTL01004509.1:4154-24345 GCA_013400535.1 Scopus umbretta
AGGGGGTGGGCAAGGGCTGGGGAAGGGCTGAGGGCTGCAGCGGGGCTGGGGGTGGGCAAGGGCTGGGGTTTGCAGCCGGGCCTGGGCAGGGCAGGGGCTGGGCTGGGGGGCTGCAGCGGGGCAGGACCAGCACATCCCCCTTTGCCTGCCGCTTTGGGATTTTGCTGCTCTTCCAGGTGGTGCCTGGGGCCTTCGGGCCGACCCTCGGTTCTCAATCCGGGTTGTGCGGCACCTTCGGCAGCTGCGCTTCTTCTCGGGGCGCTGCACCCCGGCTGCCCCCCGCACGGCGCCACGCGGGCCGCCGGCTCTCGCCTGCCCCAGGAGCAGGGCTGCTGCGCCAGTTCCTTCGCATGAACAAACGAGCGCTCACAATCAGAGGAAAAGAGGGGGTTTTTTAAGCTCAAAAGTCAGAGTGTTTTTTCCCAATTGCTCGAGTTTCCTGGCGCTCCCAGCCGCTCCCTGGGGAATGATGCTGTTTCCCACCAGCGGGTAAAAGCCTGACTTCCCCCCATCCAGCACATCCCGGAGCGGATGACCCCAGTGCCGGTGTGGGAACGCTGCCCGGGCACCGCAGCGCGCCCTGGCCGTCCCCCCCGCCGCCCCGGCATGGCCCCGCTGGCCCGTGACCTCCCCGCGCGGCTCTAACGGCCTTTCCCCTCGGTACCTCTGAGTCTCGTTGCAAAGCAATGAACAATCATAAACCCCATTTGCCAACGGAGCCATCGCCATTAATCGCGCCTATGCTCTCTCCTCGCTCCAGCCCCGGCTTCCTTCGGCAGCTGCCGAGTCCCCGCTCCCAGCCCAGCTCCGGCGCTGATGCTCCAGAGGACACCCGGCACCTCTCCCTCTCCGAAACACTGGCTACGTGCAGGGGTCCCCAGCGCTGACCTTGGACCGTGCACGGAGCCTGCACCCAAGAAGAGACGCTGAACCCACCCCGGCGCCCACGCAGGGCCAGCCCCGGCTGCTCGCACCCGCTGGGGCGAAGGGAATCGGCCCCGGGCTGGGAGCCCTGGGCCAGCGCTTGCCTCTGGAGCCGCTCGGCCGGGGCCGGGCGCAGGCTCCCAGCCGCTGGAGCAGTTGTGCAACCCCTCTCACGAGCATAAATGTCAAATTCCTTAAAACACTTGCCACGGTTTCGGCTGAGGATCGGGACATGGTGCCAGCACGGAAAAACGATTCCTTCCAGCTTTTTTGCAATCAGTTTCTTTTTGATTCTGCTGTTTATCTGCTTCTTCCCGCTTTGTGGGGTGGCGCAACCCGGCTTCCCCCCACCTTCGACGCTCCCAGCGAAGCTCCCGCACCCCGTGCTCCTCTGCCCAAGCCGTCCCATCTTCAGGCGTGGGTGCTCACCCTCTCCTTTACAATGCTGCACGTTCCTTTTGGTGGCTCAGGTATTCCAGTGCCCTGTGCTGGACTTTCCCAACTCCCCTTTCCAGGCCCGGCAATTACAGTGCACGCACCGAGAGCAAGGGCACGGGACACTACGCTGCCCGGCCACCACGTCGCTTTATGCTTTGGGGTTTAGGAAACTCCCCGTGACACAGGAGAGAGGGGGCCTGTGCTTTGCTGGGATGAGGGCTCCCGTCCTCTTCCTCACAGGCAGGAGACAAGCATCCCAAATCCCCTGGGAAGTTTTCCTTTCAAGCCAAGAGGGTGAGCCTGTCCCTGGGTGCTTGCTGGCGGGGGACGATGACTGCCAAGCCTCCTTCATGTGTCACCACACCCCAAAATGTGGCTTCGGGCTTCGTCAGGAGCCCCTGCTGCTCTCCCTGCCCCGGTGAATCTCAGCTCCCACCTGTTTGCTGGGTGCTCGCCCAGTGGCGGACCTAAATTATCTCCCCAACCCTTCCAGCAGAGCAGCCGAGGCCGGCAGCAGGACCCAGCCGTGCAGAGACGCTGCCGCATGAGCACCCGGCTTGGAAACGCGTCAGGAACCGGCCGTCTGCATCACCTGGCCCCGTGCTTCGCACCGCGGAGCCGGCAGAGACGAACCGCGGCAGCGGGAGGTGCGGGGAGAGGCGAGCATCCTCCCGGCGAGGCGGTAGCACCGGAGGCACTGCCATGGGAAAACCCTCTCGTCAGCTACGGCATCCCAGCCGGTAACATCCACTCAGCACGGACCCCCCTGAAACACAAGAGCGGTCAAAAAGCCCAGCAAGTCCTCAGCCATGAGGGAAGAAAAGGAAAATCATGCGGTAAAACCAGGGGAGCAGGAAAGAGGAGACGCCGTTTTGGTTGCTGGCTCTGTCGCTGCATGCAAAGATCCCAGCACCGATGGGGCTTGCGTGCTGGCCTCATTAGTGTAGATTTAATACTGGGATGTTTCATTTAAGGGAAGCAACAGAAAAAAGAGGGAGGAGAGAGAAGCGACTCAGAAAGCTCCAGGACAAACCTTCTCTGGGCTCCAAGGCAGCCCAGGGACACCGGGCTGGCCCCGAGCCCCTCGGAGCAGCTCCGGCCCACCGAGGCTGTTGGCAGGGGACGAACAGAAGAGCAATATTGCTGTCAAAGCCTTCTGCCCCCGTCAGAACAGTGCAGGCGGGTGCTTACGAGGCTGCCGGGGCTTCGTTCGCTCCTGGTCCCGGGTTTTTGCAGGGAAGGAAGCGCGGCCCCCCTGCCCTTTGCACGGGACACTGCAGTCCACAGGCCAGCCCCGAAGGAACCTGGGGGTTTGCACCCACGAGAGCTGCCAGGAGCACGCTTAGACACCGGGAAATGACAAACACGCCATCAAGCCTGTAACCAGGAAGGGAAGGCTTAACTAACCTTCCTTCAAAACACCTGAGATCCCTCGCTGGAAGGGACTGGGGAGCAGGAAAAGCATCCCCCCAGCCCTGGGGCTCTCACAGGGGAGCTCCGGCCCCAGCTCCGCAGGCTGGGAGCTCCCTGCAGCATCGCTCCGCCAGGACTGGGCATCGCACCAACCCCTTTGCTCTTAGACCCAGTTGCGGAGGTGTAGTTTTAACTATGGAAGTAGCAAAAACAAAGAAAGAAAACCCCAAACCCCACAAAACCAAACCCTCGCCACCAAGCAGGTGCTTCAAACCTAGTCAGGCGTCCTTCCTCTGAAAGCACAGCACCGAGCAGCCACAGAGCTCTCCTGGCCTCTCTCACAACCTATCTGCCCGCTCTCCGCTGCCTTTTTAAATTTAAGGGAGCAGCTCCCAGCTCCAGTCATACGTTCACCGCTCCACCTGCACCCTGCTGCTTAAATCAGGAGCGACTGCCAGAGCTTCCAAGAAGCCGATTCCCCGAGGTATCGCACCGTAAATCCGAGCCAGCACCACAGCTGCTGCTTTTCCACTTTAGAAGTTTCTCCAGCCTCAGCCCCCGCTGCCAAGGTTACCGCCGTGACTCCGGTCCCACACTCCGAGCTCAGGAAAGCGGCGTGAGGGAGCTGGAGCCACGGCTGGTTCACCCGCGGCGGCAAAGGGAGCAAGGCGACGGTGCTCGGAGGGTAAGTGCGGGCTTGCAGCTCCCCAGCCCTTGGCTGAGCGCAGGTACGTCTCAGGAACCAGCTGGTGTTTGGTATCTTGTAAAGCAAACATCAGACTGTAAATATTATTTAGTACGTCCCTTCATGAGAAAGCATCCAGAGAGCCGACGGACAAACAAGCCAGAGGGATAGGATAGAATATTTCAGTCGGTATTTGCCTGACAAGTTTGTGACATGCACCCAAGAGTGGACTTCAGTACCGTGAGACAGAACAAGACAAGAACATTCACCCCGTTTTCTCCCAAAGGAATGCTTTATTGACAAGTTTCCTCAGTCTTTATCTGTAAAGAGTAACAGTTCAATACCCACGCTCCAGCAGCCCCCGTTTCACCGGCTCTGCTCCTCGCAGGGAGGCCAGTTTCAGTCAAACAAGGAGCACCAGTAGGGGACACTCTACACTCCACCTACTGCCTGGTACATCTGCCTTCTAGCACTTCATCCTGGGTCCCCAGGTCTGCAGAGGGAGGGGAGCAGGGAGGGGGGAAACAGAGATTAATCGGCAGGTAAGTGTCAAAACTTGCTTCTCTAAAGAAGGGCCAGAGTCCCTCCAGGGTGATAACCACTAAAACTACGCAGATACGTACACGTAAGCACGTCTAAAGACCCGAGTAAGTCCCACTTCGCCTCTAAGGCACAGAATTGCTCACTCTAGGTATTTCTACGTGGAGGCACCTTGCCTAGAATAAGATCAGGCCTCGAGAAGAAAACTCAGAATTTTTCAGCTCCTGAGCAATGAAGTTGGACATCAAAAGAGCAAAACATCCAGCCCCTGGGGGGACTGGTTGAGCTCCGTGACTCTGCCAGTTTTGTAAACCAAGATTAGAGCTGGGGCTTTCACCTGAAAAACCCGTCCAGTCACAGTCAGATGCACCAGATGGAGGAGCCCACAGAGAGCGGAGCAGAGGCCCTCCAACCTAGTGCCGTGCTGCTGGAGGCAGCGTTGGCCTTTTTAACCCGGCCCTGTTGCTAGCAGCCTTCAGAAATTCTTCCTCCAAGAACGAAGGCATAAACTGAGAAGGGAGAAGCAAGTTTCACACACTCAGGAAAGGGAGTGCACCACTGAATTTAACACAAGAACTGGCTTATAAGCATGCTGCTACTACTGCACGATGCAAAACTCCAGTGCTCAACATCCAGCTTTGTAATCCTTACAGTTTTCTCTATAGAAAAAAAAAAATCATAAGCGAGTAAAGCATAAAGTGATGTAAGGCTTGCGATTCAGTTTCAGAGTCCAAGGGAGCATTTCCCTAACATGACGCCGAAGCTTTCTTTTTTTTTTTTTTTTTAAGCTTTATTTCTTTAAAGTTCATTGCATTTAAAAATAAAGTTTTTTAGTTTTGTTAAAGCTAGAGCATTAGTGTAACAACGAGGCAGCTGCTAAGTGAAGTTTCCCTTTTGGGAGCCCAGAAAAAAAAAAAACCAAACCCAACTGTTTACCCCATTTACCAGACTACTCCAATGAGAGCCAGAGAAAACAGTAACGGGAGAAGCCTGGGAGCTCGCCGAGTAGCTGCATGGCATGCCCTGAACAGAGAACGTAGCCAGAAGCTGAAGCGAAGGTGCCCATGCACTTGGCTTCTCCACCAACTGCCCTCCTCACGCTGCTCAGGGCAATGGACCTGTCCCAAGTTATGTCAGACAAGGGAAAACTGGTTTTATCTATACCAGCGGCATTTCTGAGCTACTTTAAGGAAACTCCATCTTACGTGCTCTCCCAAAAGGACAGCAGTGATACATTTAATCTACAAACTTTAGTGTAAAATATTATTTGTGTACAAAACTTTGCATTCTCTTTATTTAACTTGGATCCAGCAGCAGTGTCTATGAATGAATGATGGATCTCTCCAGACTGGCTCTCAGCCCCTTTTTGGAGTCGCATGTTGTTGCTGTTGTGAAGATTTGGGAGGGAGGGGGCTCACTCTTGCAGTTGTGCACAGCCGTGCAAAGCCACGTTGCAGGTCTAGAAAGGAGCGTTGTCTTGTGGAGGCTTTTCTCCAGCTCCCGAGGGGGAGTGGAGGCCGTCAGTGCTATTTTCCCTGCTGCCCACCACTCGGGACTGAAAGGAGAGACGAGAGTTAGGATAACAAGAAACCAGCACTGAGAACACCAAGTCAATTCCCCCTTGTCAGCATCACCTGCTGTAGCAAAGACTTCACATATCTGAGAGGCCATTTGCCTGAATACTAGTCTACAAGAAAAACATCGCAGAAATTAAAGTTTCTGCATAAGGCTTCACACTGCATGTTTACGAGACAAAGCAGACTGTTACCTTTATGGTCCCAACTCTATCTTCAAATGACTTGAAGGTTGCAGAATTCCTTGAAGAGAGGAGAGAACAAAAACCAAAGAACAAATCAAGACAGGTTAGTTCTTAACGAAACCAAATCGCGCAGCGTGACTGGGCGCTCTGGCCATTCCCAGGCAGTGACAGCAGCACCCAGCTCCTCACGGCCTTTGGCACAAACCTCTCGGGCACACCCGACAAGAACCCCACACACAAACCCTGAAGGAAAACCTTTATACCGCCTGCAATCCGCTCAATTGCTCAAGCTCAAATGTCGGGGGAAACAAGTCCTAGTTCACTAGGGAATCGATGCATGGTAAGTAGAGAAGAAACTAGCTCTCAGTTTTACATGGCTTCCAACTAAAAGCTTGCTGTCTTAAATAATGGAAAGGAAAAGCTGAAAAGGGTTTAAAACAAAGGCTTGTTTCCCAAATTACATCCCGCGGCAGGAAGGGGAAGGACCACGTGCCTGTACCTATGGGCAGTTTTATTACTACAGGAGTGATCATTTGCATCAGGAAATGCTCATAAAAACCACAGTGTAATAAATTAATCAGAGGATTTCATATTTCTAGCAAAGAAAACCAGGTCAATTGTTTGACAACCGAACAAGCTGCACTTGCAAACCATTCCAGGGGAGTGCTCTGTACCGAGCGTTCGGAGCAGGCAATTACTCGTACAGAGCTGCTCTCCCCGGGCCAGGCTGCGGGAGCACCGGGAGCTGGGAGAGGACTAGCCTCATCTCCGTTATTTTTGTTCCGAAGAATCGCTTAACATCTGCGCCCATGAAATAACCTCCGTCGATCTGGAAGGAGGATGAACAGAGAGGGGGCTTCTGTGGGCCTTGTCCAGCCCCGGCAGCCGTGTCTCCTGCAAGGAGATCCCCACCTAATGCACCAGGAGGGCACGCGAGACGGGCACCGAGCTTCCAGGCTGAAGACGGAGCTTTCAAGTTAGGATCCTGTATTCTCTGTATTAGCAATGGCCATGCTGTACGTTGCAGGAGGAGGACTGCAATCCCTGCCCTTCAGGGACCTCCGAAAGCTGCGAATTTCCATTAGACTTTGGTACAGTTGCGCCACTGCGCTTAGTCTGAGAACAACACAGGTGCTAATAACCATAAAAAGAGACTGGGTACAAAAAATCCACCCTGAACTACTCAAACTGCAGGACGTGGTTACCCCATACTCTGAGTAGGGTCTGCTTGGGAAGGGAACCAGTTGTACAAATCGGAACAAAAAGCCCAATAATGACGGAGTCAGCTGTACTCTCCCACCGACCCCACGCAGGAGACGCAGGTATTTGCTACGTTACCTCATCGCTGGCATACTTATCGAGTGGCGAATGGAGTAACTGCTGCTCGGAAGCATTCAGAATAAGGAGGAAAAAGTTAAATGACAATTTTAGACAGATACCATGCAAGAGCAGCGTAGCCCCGGTTGTTGAGCACTTACTGCCCACACGCAGGCTGCTGTGGACAACCGAAGCGGAAAGAGCCAGCCCCCTCTGCCCTTATTTAACAGCTGCAGCCCAGGATTTAGTTTTCCAGACACAGGACAGTAAGCACGAGTATTTAACTGCAAACTGCAACTGTGATACAAAAGTCAATTACGGGGCATTGGTTTGTGGTAGGTTTCTCAGTCTGTGTCCAAAGCGTAAGCGAGGTTTAAACAACCAGCTTCCCCTTTAACGTCTGCGAGGGCCCGGCATAGAAACAAATGCTCTTTTGGCAGTTTTGGAGAGTACCTTACCTAAAGGAATGCGAGAAGGGGTGAGCCCTGGGAGGAGCCACGGGCAGCAGAGAGAAAAGGGAAGCAACAGTCAGATACTTGTGCAGATCTGAAGACTAAATGCAGCTAAGCAGGGACATGCTCATAGGATCATGGGACAGCAAGGTCAACTACCCGGGAGGAAGCCTCTCAAAATAAATCACAGAAGCAAGCAAAAAACCCAGTTGCTTTCCATTAACTCAAATAAGCCAAGCTAAGAAGTTTTTCACAGGACAACAACAGCACCCACAGCAACTTAAGAACCAGGGTGCTGGGGAGGGAAAGGAACGGGTGTGCAACAACAACAACAACAACCCCAAACGGCTTACCTATGCCAATCCATTGCTTTTTTGTTTGTTTTTTTTTTTTAGAGTACGTTTTCCTAAACTGAGGTTTTTTTACCAAGCACTAGCTAATGTGGTAAAGATACCTCCTTCCCCCATTTCTCCCCCGTGAGCTCTCATACAAAGACAGCATTGCTAGGACTTCTGGTTGAGACCTTCTGTAACAGGAACCTGCAACAGATACCTGCACATTACCTTGCCAAGCCTGCGGATCTCGAGAGCTACAGCTCAGCGAACAAACACATCTCAGCGTAATAAAGATAAAATGGATATCATTTGTAATATCATGGTTAAAATGTATCATGTTTACCCCACAACCGGCTTGCCCATTTTTAGGTTTCAAGGCAAACTATCGTCCACCAGGTTACCAGATTTCCACGCGTGATTCCGCAATGCAGTAGCATCTCAGTAGACTGAAGTAACTGACTGAGGTTGCCTACTTCTACTAGTAAGATTACCAGGATGCTCTAAAGGAGCTTCTCCTACCAGAAACAGCGTTTTATTACACTTAAATATAATTTTGTCTCTGCAGCAAGAAGCAGTCATAGCAAGTTGGATCTGAAGTACTTGGCAAGGAGTACAAGGGCTTTTCCTCACAGCCCGAGCAAAGACGTTAGGCTTTGTGGTTTCATTTCCCCCATGCACCCAAGCCAGCTCTTTGGCAGGATAGACTCCTTGAAATGCTGTCTTTGCATGCGAAATAAATTAACTTTCTACTTATTCCTGCTTAAAGGAGAACACCACAGATAACGCACGTCCATGCACCATGCTACTCTGTATGCAATACCACAAGCACTGGTTCATTTGTTCAGTGTCTTGGCCTGGACCTAGCAGTAACCCTTTTTCTCCTTTCATAAGGATCTAAAGTTTACATGAATTCAGGAATTTGCAGGCACCTTTGGGGCTCGGGCTAACATTTCATAATGAATTTGCTTGTAGTATTATGTACAGCAGCAAGCTGCATCAGACAACATGAAGCGTGTCGGGGGACACAAAACCACGAAGCAAGCTGTTACCGACAGAAAGGAAAGACTTGCAATTTTGCAGTTTACTGGGATCAGTAAAATGCAGGAAGAGGATGCCTAAAAGCCAATTTACTTTTTAACTGTAAGTGGAGATAACAGCAAAAGCTGAATTGGCCAAGATTCGAAAAAAAAACCCACCAAAACCCACCCACCAATTAAGCTACATTTTCTCCCCTCAAGGCAAGCCAATAGAGCAGTGCCATTAATACAGTTAGTGCACAGTTACCGCCCTAACTGCGCAATGTCTCCTTACAACGTCTCCACAGCTATAACATTTTAAATTATTCTGACCAGAATACAGCAACCCTAAAGATTTAACCCAGGGAAACATTACTTGCATTTCACAGCATTTTGGTCCCAGCATTTTTAATGGGATTACGACTACGCCCTCCATGCTTTGGAGACGTTTGTCCCATTCATCGCACCTTCCTTGCATTTATCAACCGGTGAAGGCTGACTAAACAAGGAAATCCCTTCTGTTATCTCAACACTTCCAGTGACGGAAAATAAACCTGCTTTACAAGTGAATTTGTAGTGTAAGAGGAAAAAAAGAAAGTACAGTAACGGAGGTTGCAGTGTGGGCTAGGAGGCCCGTAACAGAGATTCTCTGGGAACACAGATCATCCCCGCTCCTTCAGAGAAGTGATCACAACAATACAGCAGACTTCACTCCTCGTCAGCTCTGACCACAGATCAGAACACCATTCACAGTTTCACCTGGCAAGGGTAGGAAGTGGGACAGTTCCTGCAGAAGCTTACGCTCAGAGTTAAACCTTATTCAGAATCAGAAATATCAAGACTTGAATGCAGCACAGGAGACAGAAGTCTGTTTACATACACACAGAAAAACTGAAAGTCTTAAAAAAAAAATAAAAAATCATTACTGTGTTCCCCCACAGGGCCACATATACAAAGCAAATCCTGCTGAAATAACTTTGGCAGGGATTCCCAAGTTATAAGACAGAAGCGATCTCTATTTCATAATGCATCACCCAAGGTACTAGCTATGAAAAGGGATGCAGGTATTTAAATTGGTGATTAATGCTGAGCAATACCATTGCTGCAAAGGTCTGACTCGTTTGCGGTCAGCCAGGCCAGCATCCACAGCAAGCTTTCACTACGACTGTGTCAGGGCAGCTCTGTCGCCAGGAGTAACAGGCGCGCTCCTCCCGCGGCCACGCATCCCCTCCCTCCGCCATCTGCTCCCGGGATGGCACAAACGTTTCTGCAGCTGCACGGTGAATTGGATTCTCCTAACCAAAAGACAACAGGCAGGACCAAGCCTGTCAAAATGGCTTCTTCTGGTGGCAACACTGGTTCTGGAGTTCCCTGTTTGATCCAAAAAGCACAGTTCCCATCCCTTTGCCACAACAGCCTGACCAGACTGCAGAAGTCAGGCCCCAGATTTACTTCACTATCTCTTTAGCAAAATCTATTACCACCACATCTTCCACCAGTACCGGCCTGCTGTGATTACACGTAAAATCTCTTCCTACAATAGACTAGGTAGTTTGCAGGAAAGAAAAATAAAAACTTGAATACTGGAAAGGGTAGGAAGCCAGCTAGTCCTCTGCCAAATTCAGAGAAGTGAGCTGCTGAAAACACTCACCAAAAATACCCTCCAGGAACACAGTAAATAACTTACTGAGGACAAAACTAGAATAAATCAGTACTATGTGATCAGAGGCCAACAAGTTCTTACCACTTGGATACTCCCAGCCACAGTGGAATAGGAAATTCCCTACAAAGAACAACAACTACCCATTCAATCCAAGGTCTGATACATCATGTTAAATATCAGCTCTAAGAATACTTCCTGACTAGCCTAGACAGGTTGTATATTCAGAATTAGCTCTCAGTTCCAAGAAAAGTGTGTTCAAGGTATTCTGCATGAAAAACCCTGACACCACCATTAACGGGGAAAGCAGTCTTTGGCTTGTATTTCTGAAGATCAGGCCAATCACCAATTCTAACCTCCAACTTTGTACAGCTGAGAAACTCGCAGAGCAAGAACCTCAGCCAACAACTGAGGGAACCATCCCCCCACCTTCCAATTCAGGGAGATTTAAATCTGCAATTACTTCAGCGGTGACCGGCTTAAGGAATCTAGATAGCCACCAGCCACAAGAAGAAATTGTTGATGTTGTCACAATCTTCTGAATCAATTCCTATCTTCCGATCTATGTTCCTGGAAGGCATGCTGCCCTCCTCCGCGGAAAGCTGACACACAAGGCTTGAAACTGCATGAAATGGAGCATCCGGACTTCGCCCCATTCTAAAGCATAAGAGAGGACAGGAGTGATGACCCCTTTCTAATCCTAAACAGTAACACTGAGAAAACACACCTCCATAATCCAGTAATGAATGGAAAAGGCAAACTTTAATACTAGTTTCTTACATATGACTTAAAAGCTGCAGTGAAACCATATGACAGTAAAAAGGGGAAGGCTGCTAAAAGCGTTCTGCCAGTTTTCCTAAGCCAAATCAAACTTAAACACCGCAGAATGGGGTTTATCCCATCAATAAGTCTTTAATAAGCGTTTAATCTGTCCTAAACTACGATGTACAGGGCCACACAGAAGGTAGTCCGCCAACAGCAATGTGCTGCCAACTAAGCAGAAAAATGGAAAAAAGCCTAGTTATTGTCTAAAGTCTCATTACTGTTTGAAACCAAGATCAAAGCACCAGAGCGCAAAACAGAAATCTTACCTCATGTCACCAAGTTTCCTGCTGATAACAGAACCTACATTGGAAAGGGCTGCTGAAGTCTTCTGTCCTGCCTGGGAAAGGGTTTCCTGGGTCTTCTTATAACTAAATAGAAAAAAAAAACATTATATATTGAACAAATGGGTAAGATCTGAAGGCAAGAAGCATACTTCTCCCCCCCCCATTTTGAAAAAGAACCCATATTAAAGGAAAGAAGCTAGGTTAGTGAGCTGCACTGACTTCACTGAAAAAGCCCCTTCCAGTCTTGCATATATTCAAAGACTTGAAGTTTTAAAAAAGTAGCAAGTGTAGGATGAAGGTTACCATACACTCACTTAACCATTTTGACCATACATTCTTAAATCTGACAAACATTTGCCAAAAAAAAAAACCAAAACCAAAAAAACCCCAAAAAAACACCCAGAAAAAAACCACCACCACCAAAACCACCCCACCCAATTTTCCGTGTGGAAACTCTAATACCATAGCATCGTACCCTATTTGCTCTACAACTATTTTTTGGTCTCCTTGAAAAAAAATAAGTCTAGGAACCTATTCCATAATATGCTTGCAGCTGTGAAGAAGTTAGAGCGTTTGTTGCAGTGTTAGGTTACGGAGGAAAGAGGCAAGACTAACATCACTGTATAGAAAAGAAATGCAGGAATCAGCATTCTCTTTACAACTTGCAGCGTAGAAATAAATTGGTAGAGAAGTTTCCTATCAGTTACCATTAACCACAATACGCAAGAACTCTGACAGCTTGTATTTCCCAGCTGATTACATTTGAGTTCATACCAAAGCAGGAGAAGACAGACACTTGAGAACCTTTGTTTCCTTCAGATGAAACTAATCTCAGGAACAAAGATTCTTTGAGCCACTTTTGTTAACTCATCTTCTCTAAGCTATTCCACAGTTGGTGATTAACATCTAAATTTATGGCATTCTTCAAATTATTAAAAAAATTACTCGGGCTGGAAAACAAGTTCAACAGTTTAAGCCAAGATTTCTTATTCCAAATATTTCAGCTTGAGATTACTTTTTTGCCTGGCTAGGATATTTAGGAGAAGGGCATCATAAACAGCCCAACGTTCTCTCTCATGCCTGAGCTCCCTAGGCTAGGAAGCACCATGATGACAGCTGACTTTTTTTTTTTTTTTTTTTAAAATCCTCATTCTCTCCAGAGGCAAGTGCAGGAGACAGCAGCACAGCACCTGAACTGGATTCAAGCAATACCAATCACAACATGCTGGTTTGTTGGGGCTTTTTTGTTTAAGACCACAGCCAAGTATTTCTGAATCAAGAATGTACACGAGACTTATGCAGAACAGGGCAAACCCGCATCAGCTTCACCTTCCCTTTTCCTGCTCGGGAAAGAAAATTCCTATAACCTACACAATTTTCAGACCAATTCCTCTTGAATTCAGTGACTCCAGAAGAACCTGAGCGTGCCCCAACAGCAAGGCCTCACTACTGTTTCTCCACAGCACAATCTTTTGTAAGAAGCAGTCATCTCAGGACAATTTAGGAGTTAACTGGTCAGCCTCAACGCCGATGCTTGCTCTTACATGTGCCTTCCTATCGCAATAACTACATTTGAACCCTAGGGCCAAAGCTGCTTTGGAAGAGAAGGATCTCAATCTCTGCCTTCGGCAGCCAGGCTCCTCCCCAGCTGACTGAGTCCTGCCATGGGATTTGATTTCCAGCTGCCTCACACAAACGTCGAAGACCTCATCCTCACTGAAGTATGTCACGCTGCCTCTATGTCTGCTTCGCACTCAACTCAGAGGTCAGCATTGAGCACCACACCAACGATGAGAGGAACGGTTTACAGACCCAAAGGACACCATCAGGCCACGCACACACTGCAAACTCCCAGGTATTCCATCTAGCTCCAGCAGATAAAGGCCAGAGATTGTCCGACTGTATCTTCCACACTTGACAGCAGTACTCTTAAGACAACAGAGAATCTAGCACTCAAGTGCTGCTCCTTCGGCCCAAGTGTGTTCCTTCATGATACCAGCACAATTGTTTGTGCTGACAAAGTGACCTAGATCAAGGAAAAGATCCAGCTGAAATATAAACTTGGAAGAACAAAAAAAAAAGGCAGCAGCAGCCAGATCAGATCGCCAGTCCTGCATCCCGAGCTCCCACACACATGTACACACCTCCACCGCTGCAACGCAGGAGGCAGAGCTGGGGGAGTGCAGCTGAGATGAGAAGCTTTTTAACCCAGAACTGTCATCAGACACAGATGTGGAACTGCATCTGTGACAACCAGGGATCGGGTTATACAAGCCTTTAATGCAACTTAACTATGCCCAGCCCTGACCTAGAAGTTGCAGCTACTCTCCAGCAAGAGACTCGGTCAGGTTTACCACCGCTTTAAATTCACGCTCACTCACTTCCTTCCCTTAGCGCCAGTACAAAGCACAACAGAGGAATCCAAATCTGGGAGAAATAAATACGAGCTCTGATTAATACCTTGCTCTACTAACAGGCTGCAGCAAAAGCTGCAGAAATTCTCTTTGCCCTGTGGTGTTCAAACATTTCATTGCACCCCTCTCCTATGAACTCTGACAGGGAGGAGCCAGACCTGCACCCCCAAATCCTCCTTTATCCATCAATACCAGCCTCCTCTCACTCGCTCTTAGCCAGCAATCACCATTTGCGCTGTCTGGCTAAGTACACAAACCACCTAAGTCATGCGGCGTCCTCGTTCCAATGAAACTGGAGCTAGGGACAGCTCGGGCTGATTTCTGTCCTCTCTACCTTCTGCTCGCAGAGGGCACGTCCGTGGCCAGGAATGGCAGCTACCAGGAAATTCAGCAGCGCACAAACGCACCATAAGGTCAGGCCCATTCCCAGTTCAGTCAGGATGCTTGTTAGTTACAATGCCGAGAAGCTCAAACAACAGGAAAGAGGATGCATTTGCATAACAAACCCAAAACATACGAGCAAAACCTCATCCTTGGATTTCTGGAACTTGACTCTTTGCACTTGCTGAGCTTTAGGCAAAGGAAGTAGAAATTCTGTTTGCCTTCTGAAGCGTTGCTGGAATCTTGCTTTTCGGTCCCCCTCACCTCTCCAGTTTAATCAGCATCTGCCTTGCTAGCCTGAATCGCCACTCTGCCTAGTGCCAAAGCAAGCAGGAAAACTAGCATGCCACAGCTATTCAGGCCTTAAGTGCTGTACAAAAGCATGCTTCCGCCACATTTCTGGCGCTTATTAAGTACAAGGAAACAGATACAAGGAGAAATTCTCTATTCTAGCAGGCACACCCAGGGAGGAACTCTGATTAAACACCGCTGGAATCTGTCACACTGTCAGCAAGCATAAAAACCGAGGTCATTCCATTTAGCAAGTGAAATAGTGACAATTTACATCTTCTTAATCTAGAAAACATATACCAAACATTGAAAGTAGAATCTGCATACTTTAAAGTTTCTTTTTTTTTTGATACTCCTACTTTTTATCTCCGCTCATCTTTCACCTGCCTTATGAAGAAAACCTCCTGTTCACACACACTGCCAGTAACAAGCCAGCTCAAAGAATTTCATACCCGCTCCAGAGAACAGGAAAAGCCAGCTTACCTACGACCTACCTCACCACGGTTTACATCAGTTCAGGAAACAGTGACACTACCTGCCTGCTCCCACTGCATCACTGTAAAGGAATCCCCTATATACTGTGCGAAAGATGCAGTGAGAAGGACAAAGGCCAACTTCCATAACACGCTTCCGTAATTTCGTCCAGATGAGAATTTAATCCCAGGCATTTAATAAAACCACAGCTAAGGGACCTTCGCAGCCAACAACTGGAGTGTAACAGCTGTGAGGTTTAAGCTGTTCAAGTCCATTTGGGGCCCCAACATGACAGAACAGCTGCCTTGGACACCACAGCTCTATCTGTTCTCATCAGGTACCGCTGCACAAAGAAGAGCTCCTGCTCCCTGCAGAGCATGTTGAGGGTAACAAGAAGAGGTCGGTCTGGCTAATCCGCAGCTTGTCAGCTGAAGTTACAGCACGTGTCACACAGGTCGCAGCTACCCGGTGGCTTCAGCCAGTTCTCTGAGAGCGGGCAGGCATTTGAAGAGTATCGCTTGGACCGCAACGAAATAATTCAAATACTGACCTGAGAAAAAGCTCCCTCTCCCAGAAGAGGCATTTATTGGGTTAAAAAAAGTGAAAGCTAGAGAAGATAAATGTTTAAATAGATCCAGTCAAAGCAGAGGACTGTGAGCAAGGGCACAGAACATTAGTGGCAGCAAACTGTCATGAAAGCATTTGTTAACGCTGAAGGTTAAGACACTCACGCTTCTGATTGAGTTAATTTTTCATTCCAGTCCTCCAGTGTGCTGCTGGCTGAAAGATATCTACAAACACAATGGAGGTTAGATACAGCGCCAAGATTCAGACAGATGCTTCTTTTGACACTTTCCACATTATTAGTGTCTCTTTACACGTACAGTATCGTAGGCTTTATTTCTCTGACAATGCTTCCCCCCTTCTCTGTTACAGCCAGAAGGAAAAGAGCTGTTGTTTGAGAGGTGGGGAGACACCTAAGCCCAGTTTTTCTTATTTAAGCATGTTCAAACACTGAGCACAAAGAAACAAAGCCTGCAGTTTAGAAGGTGTCAGGAACTGAAGGACTTTGCATCTTCTGCTCCCTTCCTACAAGCTCGTGGTGGCTACGCGTTAAAAGCACAGAGCAGGGAACTGAGCCCAAGGCCAAATAAAAAAACAAAACCCACCCAAAATCTGACTGCCGCACCCAAGGCTGCGTTGTATCAACATAGCATGACCTGGACAAACTGTTAAACTTTGTTTCATTTTCTAATCTTTAGAAATCATATTTTCCTACATAGAAAACGGTACCTTAGGGATTGTGAGAATTAACACTGGAGGTACAGGACAAATGAAAGTACTACAGAAAGCGTCTGCTACCAGAAGTGCTCAGAGGAGGCGACGTATAGCAGGCAGTTCACGTCACCCAGGAGTGAAATTCTCCCCAATTAGATCAGAGCCGTCTTGCCTACTGACAGGATGCTCCTGATCCACGTTTTCCTCTTAGCTAAATAATCATCTCCTTCGACACAAGACGTAGAATGGAAAGAATCTTCAGTGCAGAAAACAGTCAAGGCCTCCCTTACGTTCAGCTATGCAGCAGGAATCAAAATGATTCCTGTCTAATATGAACAGAGGTCTAATATAAGTAAAGAATATATTCTAGAGACAAAAGTAGCCAGATGTTCTTTGCCCGCATTTGTCACCTGCTTGTATATACTGCAAAGACCACAATTCATGGCTTTCTAGCGTTGACGCCAGCAAAAAGGTTCAGGTACATCAATGCAGAAGAGCCACGGCGTGGCAGCTTTCCAAAGCCAATATGCATACTTGCATTTGCGCAGCCCCAACCTCCGGCTACAGGTCAGTGCCTTCAGGCCCTCTCTCCCCTGTGGCCGTAAAGGCAATAACCAAACCGACTCCCACCACATCAAATAATGAGAAGAGAAATAGTTGCACAGTAATGACAGAGGTTCACTAATAAGATATCTGATTACAACAGACTAACCTACCAATGACCAGCTAAAAGGAAACTGTGGTTGATTTTTTAACTTTCTTTTTTTTTTTTTTTTTAATGAAATGTGGTCTGGTAACTGATTGGAATGTTTCTTCTGCAATAGCAAGACCATGAGAGAGATGATAGCAGTAACATTTACTCATCTCCTCTGCAACTGAGGGATGCTTATAGCTGGAAGCCAGTCATGCTGCTAGTAACAGTCCTGCTTCACCATGCCTCCAGCTCCCAATCAACGCCCGATGCCTGCGAGAACAAGCAGCAGCACAGATCGGGGAAGGCAGCAAGGAGCAAGGAGGTGTTGCTGAGGAGCCCCCGGCACTCACAAGTCAGACTGTGTCACTTTGTCATTCCACTCTCCAAGTTTCTCAGATGTTTTCACATAACTAGAAACAGAAAGTGTTAATGAATATAACTTGAATATTCATTTTTAGAAGACAACGACACAGAGATCAGTTACAAAGGAATTACAGGAATCAGGCGGGGATGTAGGAGGGAAGATGAGGAAAAAGGGGAAGAATAAACACAGCGAGATGAACAGCTCAACGACCTGGTCTGCAGCAGCGCTGTCATTCCAGTTACGTTACACGAGACTTTTCTAGACTGACCAACAGATATCTCTACGGGTACCGAGGGTCCCTTACACCCAGGCACCACTGCAGGCCCAAACTTACTGCTTTGACTCTCCTTTTGGCACTGCAGTGACCATATCCTTAATGCCTGCTCAGGAACAGGCAGTCCAATTTCAGATCTTCTTTCGGCAGAGATGACTGTGTGTAACGCACACTGATAGTACAGAATTTTTTCCTAGGAAGCACAGGCTTTTTAATTCAAGCTGTACGACCCAGGAAATAGCTTCTAAACTAACACTATGCAGTAGAGCTTTGAAACTTCTTGCACTTCTCTTTGAGCCTGAGTTCAGAACAAGGTGGCAGCAGCCTACGCCTCAAAGAACGGGCAGAAATGGGCAAATCGAGCTGTGAAGTGGGGATCTAGACCTCTACCATTATGGGGAAGAGTAGCCAGCAAGAGTTTACCCAGATCACAGGTACAAAAGTTCCGTTTATGCTGGCATGAAGACACTGATGCATGAGAGCAGTGAAATAAATAGTTTTAAGTGCCTTTTCCTCTATATACCCGTCAGAGCAAAAGCCTCCAGCCACTTGGAAGAGCCTTGGAATATGCTGCTGGGAAATAATTACTACTGAGTCATATTTAAATGTGAAACATGCATCACAAGCAAGACTTACGCGTTGGAGACTTGGACATCGTGCCAGCTTTTAGACAGGTTTTGCTTTAACCCATCCAAGGGAGTCAACCCTAGCTTCCTCTTCAGCTCTCCACAGTGCCTCTCTTTCGCAGCCAGAACTTGCCTGAGAGTTCCAATTTCTTCTTCAACCTTAGAGAGAGGTAGAGGTTTGTCCAAAATCACAGTTCAGGAAAATTCTGAAAATTAAGCCAACTTTCTACCTCCCTCCAATCCAGCAGGATTTCATTAACATGCATTTAAAGAACTGGTAGGAGCTTTGGGTGCAGGCAGAACAGCTCAACTGAACATGAACAGTGCTGGAACGGGAGGCCTGCAGCTCAGACTCCAATTGGGAAAGCATCCATAAAAGTTGCTGTACTGGCCGACTTAACGGCACCGAGATTAACAGAACTCATTCCTAGCACTGCAATTTCAACAGTAGATAAAAACCAGTTGCCAAACCTTATCAACTAAGGTTTCTATCTTATGATTCTTTTCTTCTGATGCCATTAAAGCAAAGAGTTTTTCCTCAGGGATCTTTCTTACAACAATTTCAAAGTAGCCTCGGAGTTGTTTCCGGGCAGAGAGGGTTCATTTCTACTTTACCTGCAGCTCACTGAGATCTGCGTGACCACCCAGAGCAGCAAAGTCCTCCCTTGCTAAAACTTGCAAGTCAAAGAATCACCACGAGATTCTCAAATGAAAGAAAGGACTACAGAAGAACAGCTGCCATTACCTTCAGCTACACTTCAGAGAGAAGTTATAAACGGCCTTTTAAAACCCAAAAGGTGCCCAAAATTTAGGATATTGCCTTACAAGCTCTTGGCTCTTCAAAAGCATATAGGCACCAAAATTAGTTTCTATAAAGCATAATAATTATTTAACAGAAAAAGAAAGCACGTCAAGTGCTTCATTGTTTCAGTTTCCTACAGAAAAACAAGTTTCTTTTGCATAGCACTTGCCTGCAGTGCTTTCCCACTTCAAATGGAGCTAAAAGCCTAGATTAAGCTCACAGCATCAAAAGCCACTTATTTCCTTAGAGTTCTAAATTAAGTTATTCTGGGCAAGAGCACGCAACATACCGTGCCGTTTGAAGTACCTGCCAGCTTTGGTCATTTTAACAGTTAGCTGAGATCCAAAAGTAACATCACGGCGAAATAAAACAAAACAAACAAAAAAAACCCAAACCAAAACTCCAAGTCCTGCTTCTGTAGCTCCTTTTTGTTCCTTCCCAGCAGAACACAACCGCGGCCACACGCGGCCCCGCTGACAAAACGCGAGCACCCCGTTACCTTGGCAAGCTCAGATCTCAACTCCTCCTCTTCAGCAAGAGTCAGCCCCTCGGGCGCAGAGGTCCTGGCTGCCGCCGCGTTATCCACGGGAACATCCGTCATGGCATCCGACAGCAGACCTTTGTTGGGAGAGTTAAGGTTGATATCTGTCACAGACAAGGAGCAGAGGGCAGACAGAATAAGCAGCCGGCAAGCGAAGCGCGTTATGCAAACCCGGGCAGGCTGAGGGGAAAGGTGAAGAAAGGGGCTTCGCAGAAAGAGGAAGAGAAACCTCCAGCGGAGTTTCCTCCATGAGCATCTATCGCAAGTGACACAAGCACCGGGCTCTGCTCGTCGAAAATAGCTCCTCTGCCCAGCAGCAGCTGCTGAAGGCCCGCAGGGCCCGTCCGGGCGCGGGGCCGGGGGAGAGGGGGAGAAGGGCCCAGGACGACCCTGGGGGGCCGGGG
>VZTL01004510.1:0-17167 GCA_013400535.1 Scopus umbretta
AACTGAAACCAGGACAGTATTATATATAATTATTAGCTGTGTGAATTTGAATCAACCTAAACTTCTTAGTTTCTTCTTCTAATATGCTAAGTAATACTGTATAATTCATCAGGTTGACATCAAGGAAAAATATGCTTCATACTACAACCAGTTCTACTAGTCATCCAAAAATCAGATATCAATAACAGCAAAGTCAGATATTTTACTTTCATATGTTTCCAAATAACAATATCCTTAAAGTGACAGTTAACAAGCGAGAAAGGGAGCTGTAAAAGCAAATCAATAATCTGTTATTATTATTACACATATCTGTGAAGTACATGGGTGTAACGGGGAGTAGCTGGACAAAATTGTTGAAGATTAAAAACTGAATGGAACATTAGGAAAGAATTGGAAATATCAATATTCATTGTCTACATTTCCATACTACACAGTCTTACTGCACCAAAAGTTACATCTAGATGAACATGTACAGAGACAGCACTGAATGCTTAGGCAAGTTAGGGATTTGGGATACCTCATTAAATCCCAATACTATTTTATCACAAGTAGTGACAGATGATGACCAAGAAAAGAAAGTCTGAGGAAAGACCCCTGAAGATGGTTGGTTATCAGACATATATTGAACTGGAAAATTTTAAGGCATACCAAATTTTTTTGGCAAGCCTTGGAGTATTAACTTTGTCAAAATGCATTTTTATGCAAGATGCTCATTTGTTAGCATATTCATTAAAAAAACTTGTAGAATATTTCTTTGCTAGCTGAAGACAAAAAAAAATCTCATCTAGAAACAAAGTAAAACTGGGACAGGTTGTTTCTAGTCCTCTGGAAATTTGTAATTGGGAACAAAACAGGAAGAAAGCCACAGCAGACCTCTTGGAACTTACAGACTTCTGCTCACAATTCTTTTACAGCTTTCCAGTACAATTTTAATAGAGGCTCTTGGGCCAAAACACATAGAGGTCTCTGAATTTAAGTGACAAGGAGTAAATCTGTTGGTTCATTTTGGAAACCAAATTTCAGAGAGGTGAATACCTGGGACAGCCACTGAAGCTGCAGTTCCACAGCAGACCAAGCCTGCCTGATTGCTGGCCCCTCCAGTCCAGCCTCTGCACCCACTCACTCCTGGGCATATATTTTGGTCCTTCCTTTTGCATCGATTCCCACCACTGACAGCATTTTCACCAAGCCATTTCAACGTGTAAAGTCAGTAGTAAGCTCATCAAGCTACCAAAAGCAAATAGTTTCCTCATAACATTTAGTGATGACAATGAATGCTCAATAGATGGCAATAAGGACTGGAATTACTTCTGGGCATTTCCTCTCTCCTGCCCACCCCGTAGCAATAGGCACCAGGGGAAAGACGCAGATATTGTACTTCCTTTTGGAAGCAGCTCTAACTGGAGGCTTGTCAGGTGTGAAGGCAACCTAGGAGCAAAGGTTTCTCCTTTGGTGTTACCCAGAATGTGAACTGTTAAAAAAACAAACAGAAAACAGCCTATTTTTACCAACTTTATTTCCCGAGTCAGCAACCAAGAGCAACTCAACACATGCTTAGCAATATCTACCATTTGTTATTCGTTACAAAGTATCAGAATACATATAATAGCAATACATTTTCCAGAACCAAAATACTCTCACACCAAAAAGAAAAAGCACTTTTCTCCCTGATACTTTGCAAGACAAAAGCACGTGGTTTTTAGCTTTACTATTGAAATACACAGACTAACAAAGCAAAATGATTAGAAGTTGTATTCTATATACTAAATGCACAGAGTATCAGTTTTGCTTTGGAAGGCTAGAGAAAGGAAAATTCTTGAGGACAAACAACAACCATTCTAGAAACAAACCCTACATTTCTGGAAGAAGAGTTTATCAAGTCAGTCAGGAATAATAAAAATCCCCTGAACATTCTTTTAATGCAAGTATGATTAGCCCTGTTCTTGACTACCCCAGCTCAAATTCTAGATGCAGATTTTTTTGTCTATACCATTTGGAGAATTCATTGATCCTTCATGTTGCTACGTATAGCAGAGAAAAAGATTTCACATATTCAACTTCATACCTACACGACAGAAATCTTACAATCAGAGACCGCTAATGGCACCGCAGTATGATAGTCCTCAAAACGCAAATAAGATCAGCTTCATAGACAGTTCTTATCTTTCCCTGCTTTGTGACTTTTTATACTCCCTAGCTCGCAACATTGCTGCACTTCTTTCCACAGACCAGCTGCGACTGAAAGATAGGTCTGTAACCTGTCCTCCCTTACCACAATCAAAGGCCTGCAGGGAAAAAGCAAGTCAACAAAAAGCTGATGTTTATTGCAAGTGCACAAACTGCATGTACTCCTGTAGGATTAATTTATTACTAAATATTTGTACAATTGTACAATTATGTTAATCTCAAGTTATATTTCTGAGTGATTATGGGAATGTGAACTACTTTTCAGTAGCTATTGCATCTCACACTTCTCCACCTATACTGTGATCACCATCAGCGTTTCACATGTAAACCCACTAAAGTACAATTAATTAATCCAAATGAGATTATGGCAAGCACTATACAGTTTTTTTAAATAATGCAATTATATGTGTGTGCATACATATACACACGCGCAAATCAATGTCCATAGAATTTTAACGTAACCAGCTAGACTAACACCAACCCGTCACACACAATAATGCATCGTCCCTATTCAATGGCCTGGTCAACCTCTTGTTAAACAGTAAAGCCAGGATCAAGGCAATACTAGGTGACGGTATGTGGATAGAGACACTGCTTTATAGTTTGTAGCAGTGTTATTTTCAATTATTATTCTACCACAAGAATATATGTTAAGGAAGTACAAAGAACTGAAATATTGCACATTTTTCCTAACACACTGAACACAGTCCTTTAACAACAGTGCTTCCCATTCAGTCTTTTGTAACTCTCAGATCCCATATCACTAAGTTGTCACAGCACTCCTACTATCGGTTAAGATAAGCTAGCCATTTTCATACTATTTTGGATAAGTCTAATATCCCAGTTCAGAAGAGTACATGTCTGAACTCAATGGATGCTAATGCTTTAGACATTTGTGAATGGAGACCTAAGTGAGAGAACTGATGTATTCATGTCATCTCCTGTTTTCTAAAGCACAAACTATTTCAGCAATTACTTCTTTTCCTTTTGATTTCTTCAGCACGTTAAGAACAATGCAAAAGCAACAAAATTGCTGCGAGTGGCAGAGAAAAATACTATTATGCATGTCAAAAAAAACCAACCAAACAAAAAAAACCCAAACACCCCAAAACTGTCTTGATGTGCCAAGTCACAGTTAATCCAAAAAGAAATTAAAAATATGTTTATAAGCTAATCACTTTTACCTTTGAAGATCATCATTACTGCAGCACAGACAGAGTAACGTTTACAGCTGTTTTAGCAAACTGAAAACTCATAACTGTCAAATAAACTTTTCTGAAACAAAACATAAAGGCAATTTCCAGCAAGAATGAGATTTAAATAAATGGAGGCAAAGGAGATTGCAAGCCTCTCCAGATAAAGAATGCTTCTTTTCTATGCTGACAAATAAAAGAGACATTTAACTATATAATCACAAAAAATTTAATCACACAAAGAAATAAATCTAGGTCTGAACATATGGAAAGGTATATTCAGAACTGATTAAGTGTGAATTAAAGCAATGTTCCAAAAGGTCATAGAATATTAATTTACACTCTAAAAGGCAAAAGCTTGTTTTTAACATGAAGCACAGGATTCTTCTCTTTACACACAATATTTTAGTAGTAGCTCTGCAAGTTCTGTCAGCTTCTACAGGCTATCTACCTTGAACATTTCATGAAGGACCTTTCCATAAATGTGTTGGGGAATAACATACAGTGGTATTTCTGGTTCCTAGTCTGATTAATATCTATATTTTTTCTGTAAACACTGAAAAATAACTTATTACCTTAGTAAGCTTCCTCAATTGTGATCCCCTGCTCTCTGGAATTATGCCATAAAATCTCTGCACACAAATCATCACACATGTTATTAATGGTCCTGGTCATTATCCTCACATAGGAAAATGCTCATCAACAGAACAGAGATTGTCTGTGATTAAATCACGCCAGCAGCCCCATTTATAGTAGGCTGATGGCATTTAGGTGATCTTCAGCCCACAAAAATCCTGCTAAATTTGTGACTTCCAACAGGATCCATTCATGAGACATCTGATGACGTTTCCCTTTATATCGACAGAAATCCCCCTGCCAACTTCAAAAGCAGATCAAATCCAGGAAAGCCAAATCCAAACCCAAAAGACAAAATCTCAGAATGACTTGCTAATATTTCTGAATGAGATGCTTCATTGTCGAACTTTGTTGTATTCAGCTTTCAGAGACTGCTTAAAAATACAAGTTCTAAATGAGAAATTGTACTTGTCTTTATTCAGGACAGGTTTTTACACAGCAGGATTGTAAGGTGCTAGGAAGAAAGCTGATAGCAACTGTCTACAAATTCAATTCCAAAATAGAGTTGACTTTAAATGACACGTTGTTTCTACAAATGTAACCCAAGCAGTCTGCATCCACAGAATATCTTATCTTAATGTTTTTACTAGAACTACTGCAGTCAGAGCATCATTTATCATAATCTGTAGTCCTAAGATAAATTAACATTGGTATTTTTGAGGGTTAAAGAGTGCAGGTGAGAGTTACAGGAGGCAACAAGAAGACCTACCCGTTCATAAAGAGGATGCCATGAATGGGTGCAAAAAGACTGAAAGGGTTTTGCTCTTTCAAATGCTGTCAGCTGAATTTGTGATAACACTCACAAGAAAGGTAGCAAATTTCCTGAAAGCATGTTCCTGAAACTGTTTGCAAGTATGCTTACTGCTAATCTTGGGAATAAACTCTTCGACTTGCATGAAACAACAAATTTTAAATGGTTACATACATTCTTTATAAACAAGAACCTGAGAAAGGATGTGGAATACAGCAATGTAGGCTTTGCGCAGATGATGCAAATATGGAAAAGGAATAAACTCCTGAATTCTGACATGTTATGCCCCTGTTTTGCTCTATTTTTTGTGCAATTTTAGGTCTGAGAAATGCAAATAGATCAGCATCAGTTTTGCACTTTTGTCAAAGACACACGGACATATTTGAGCAATGCCTGTTAAGGTGGATTGCAGACATGCTTCTTTCAGGAGTTGTTGAACAGACTGAAGTGTATATTTGGAACAGGGCTGGAACTGGGCAGCTTAGAGTGGCAGTTAGTACACTGGCGCAAAAACAGCAAATGTTGCCCTGGAAACTGACTGTATTGTACCAAGGATTTGTTGTTGTTGAAGTTTGTGTGCAAAAATCACAGCAAATTTATCATAATAGCATTGTGCATGATGTAAAGCTGAAGAATCAGTTAGCTGTAAACATTTGATGTTTGTTCAAGCTAATTAATCCTCTAATAGCTGCAGTATTCAGATGAGAAGCTCGTGAGAATAGATATGTAATTAGTTTTCCAGTATTTTATTTGTGCCAATTCCATAACGTTATGTTTTGTAACCAGCAAAGAGCACAGAAAGGGAGATGCTAGATTAATGGAGAAAGATAAATGCAGCATTTTAAATGGTAGAAGCAGGAAGCGCTGACTGTATTATATACAAGGACACTAACTGTAATGCTCAGGAAGACCCAGGAAGAAAAACAATCAGTTTGTAAGCTCCTAGAGCACAAGTAAAGTGATGAGAAATAGCCAACATGAACTTGTCAAGAACAGATCATGTCAAATCAGTCTAACTTACTTATTTGACAGCATAACTGGTCTAGAGACTAGTATACAGCAGTAGGAGTGACATATCTTAACTATGCTCAAGCTATTTGGTCTGTCACAGAGGGCGTTCTCAAAAGGAGCCCAAGAAAGTTTCCTCCACAGGGAATAGCATAAGCAGGATCAACAGTCAGCTGGAAAATCATAATGAAGCCACAGTTCTCAGTGGCTTGCTACTCTAGTAGCAAGCTATCTCCAGTGGGATTATGTGGGGTCTACACTCTATTCTGCCCAGTCTATTCAGGATTTTATTAACATCATCAACAATGATACAAATTACACACGAGAAATTTAGAAACATTACCAAAGTGGGAGTAGATGTACTTGGGAAGACCACAGTTAAATTCAAAGTGTTCCTGGCAAACTAGAATTTAAAAATAACAGGACAAAGTTCAAATTAGACACATGAACGATGAGCCCAGAGAATTGCTAGCAAATGCGCTCACACAAACGGAGAAACTCAGTAAGCAGGAGGCGTAGTGGATCATGATATGAGCCAACAATATAACTCAGTGTGATTGCTAAAAAATAATTTTAAGAGATGAGAGGAATGTGGTGGTAAATATTCTACTCTTTTCAATGCTGGTGTCTCTCCAGCTGGAATACAGTGCCCAAATATGAGCTCCAAACTATAAAAAAACTGAGGAAGTGCCCAGAGAAAAGCAAGAGAGATGAAAAATACTGAAAAATATCCTACAAGGAAAGACTGCAATTGACATGCACAAACAAATCTTTCATTAAAATCTTTAAAAAGCCATTTCAAAGGCATGTGCCAAGAATACGGTGTACCTTATCTTGGGTGGATTTTAAGTGATATCCCAGGTCACCTCCAGGCCCCCTTTCTATGATGCTCATCCTGAAATATTTCCAACAGGACAAAACAAACACCACCACTGAACATTTTCATTGTATAAAATAGACGTAAAAGCACAAAGATTTACACAGACTTGCAAGTGACAACGACTTAATGAGTTAATCTATATAATTCAGAAGCAAAAAATGAAAAACCTACTTAATCTGTGTCTAATCTAAAATTAAACTATGTAACATTCTTCTCAAAAGAAGCATACACCACGAAAATATAATGCAGAAAAAAAAAAATTAACTTCTACCCTTGATATTAAGAGAGCAATCACTCCTAGTGTCCCTACATGCTACAGTAATCAGAGAAATGAAAAAAATGAGGAAAGAATTCTACTTTTAATTCAGATTCAACATCCAGTAATTGGGGAAAAAACTCCTTTTTCAGCTGCAGAAAAAAATAAAGAGAAAAATAATACCCGTCTTCCAAATCAGTTAAAATGTATTTAGTAACACATATTGGTGACAAGGAAGGACATAAGAAGATTCAGAAAAAATATTTTAAAATATTTTGGCACTCTGGCACTGACCTCAGTGGATGGAATTGCATTAGGCTTGTTAAATGCAGACTAATCAGGCTTTCCACAGCAGATCATATGCCTATGTTAACTATCTATAAGAAATTGAAAATCACTTTCACAGGGCTATGATTAATTATGAATAAGCTTGGCAAAACTTTTTTTATGAACTCTCTTTTCAGTTCAGTGAAAGCTAAGAAGTGCTTGAAATTACTTCACTCGTACAAACCATACATTATCTCTACTGGAAATATGTATGAAAAAGAGTTCTCCCACATGTACCTACAAAGAAGTGATGAAGGGTCAAACAAATAGAGAGAGTATTGCTATGGGTTTCTTTGTGAGTTTTGTACCAATAAATGAGCTGAGTGGGTCACAGGACTAGATTTTCCTGACTTTGCCATTAACTCAGAATAGCATCAGGAGGAAAAAAAAAAAAAAAAAAAAAAAAAAAAAAAAAAAAAAATCACTAAGCAGAGAACACATTGCCTTTTATCTGAAAAATAAAGTTAGTGGTACTGCTTATGATTTTAGAATCCTTCTCAGTCTATGAAAGAAGAGTACTAAATTATTGTTATCATGAGAGGCAAAGAGCACTCCTGAGTCTTTGCACCCTATTTTAAGTAACTCATTCAACATCTTGTAGCCAGCAAACCCAGCTGCTCAAAAATAAAGTGCAGCTCCCCACAGTAAAGATTAATTAATCTTTAATTTTTGTTCCTTTGTAGCATGCTTTAGAGTCCTTAGACAAAAGATTTCTCACAAATAGTTAACATTGATTTCAGAAACCAAAGGGTTTACACAAAGCCTTCGTTTTGGCACATAAGAAAAAAGGTGAATGTACACAAATAGAAGGATTGGTCAAGTCCCTGAGTATATGCCAGAAGGGTGTGATAAAAGTAGCCTCTATCTGTGCAAGCAGGGCAGAACAAGAAAAGTGTCTCTTGGCTGGCTGGGTATATGGCACCTGCCACCTGGAATCTGCAAAGCAAAAATGTTAGAACAACGTGATGTTTGGCCTACATGGTCAGTCACTCTGTGGGCACAACAGTAGATCAGAGTCCTTCTAGGGCTCTCAGACTGGACTTTCCATGACTTACCTAGCCAGACTACTGGCAGAGAACAAATTTCTCTGTGCCCTTCCATGAAGACATGTTCCCAGTGCTTGAGTGAGAATCAGACTGCAGGTTTGTGGCAGGCAAGAGCATGGGACATGTCCCTGACAACATCTATTTATGTACATTGCCTTGTATGGCACTGAGCCTCGTTTTCAGCTGACATAATGATTTTAATGGAAGCAACAATTAGTTCAGCTGAAAATCTCACACATTGCCACCTTCTTGGACCTGAAAGTTAAAATAAAATGTAATTTCTAACAGTGACTTTGAAGTTTACTCTTATGAAAGTTGGCATTTAGATATACTTTAGGCCCTTATACTTTCCAGGGACTACAGGAGCAGCCAGAACTACACTATATACCTGGTAGATCAGCTCATGCATTAATAAATCAGCCAGACAATGCATTTTTGGTGGCCAGCTCATCATGGCCACCAAAACTAGCTGATCAGGTTAAATTTCCACTAAATACCAATACTGGCTTTTGAAGCAGTATGACCAGAACACTCATAGCGCTGCCATAAACCTCACGCTAAAATACTAGGCATAAACCAACATGTGGGCTTATGAAAATAAGTGCCTAATATAATCAGGTGGGAGAGAAACTGCATTTCTCACCTTTATTCCTGATCAGTTCGGCTTGTATTTGCTCATGTCACACTTATGCATGTCCGTCTCCTGATAGGTATTATGCTCTGCTAAACAAGCTCAGTGACAGCTATCGGGGTGCCTGTTCGCCTCTGAACTTCACCATGGTACTGCCAGATCGAGGCTGATTCTCCTGAGCAAAGTATAAAACTGAAGGATGGAAGGGCAGGAGGGCTGTGTCTGCATGGAGGTGGCCCCCAGTTCTGCAGCAGGCACACCAGCACCTGGCCCAGCCCTAGGGAGCCTTTACCTTGTGTTGCTGCTGTTAGGAAAACCACTCCTGCATACCCAAGTGCTCACCATGCCTGATTTGTACCTCCCGCAGCATCAGTGGCAGGGAAAATACGTCCACAAAGAAAAGAAGATAAAAGAAACAAAGTAAAACCAAACCAAACCCAACCCAACCCCAAGGAGATATTACCTTGCACGCTGGGAAGACCTAAATGCAAAGAACTGCTAACAGGTGCTGGTGACCAATGCACGAAATAATTGCTACAACAGAGAAGGGACTTGGAAGTAGAGGTGTTAATAATTTTCAGCACCCACTAGTGATCCTCCCCACCCCACCCCCCGTCTCTTTGCAGTGATGACTGTCTCATTTCCGTAATTATCAAGGGTGTCTTTCTTGGTCATGTTTTCCTCATCACAGCAAGCATGTAGCGTTAATGAGAAGTTTTTCCAAGAAACAGAAATATACACTGACAGTTTTTCAAACTGTAGACTAGAATGGAGATGTTTTTGTTGCGAGAAGGTCTCAGCATGAAATCATACACTACCCTGTCACCCACTGGTTATGAGAAAAGGAGGCTAAAGAGATGCAGAATTGCTCGAAGGAAAGGCGACTGTTGATTCTGTTTGGGGTTTTTTGAAGATAAATTTTCTAAATTATTTCTTACAATTTATCAAGAAAATCCCTAAGCTGTAGCCTGTGACAGTATCCATTATACTTTTAAACATTAGAAAAAATCATGAGTAGGAACAAGCAGCTTCTCAATACCCTGAATCAGCTATGCACTGCCAATGGTGCTACACTACATGATGTACTTCTCAGGAGCTGCAGACTGTGCTCAGCACACCATCAATTCCAATGCTTTTCCCATACTTTTATCCAGCCCAACGAGGATTGTAATATGGTGGGACACAGAGTTTCTTTCTGGTTTTTTTTGCCACTCTGCATGATGTTTCACTCCCTAAGCGCTAGAGCACAGCCTAAGACTCGCTATTTGAAATAAATACGTAAACAGATAGATAAAAGTACCACAATATAGTGTGTGGTACTAAAACAATCCAAAGGAGGAAATGCAGCCTGAGCTTTAGTGAATACTCCATCCCTAAACATAAATCGTAAGAGGCAGAGGATGATTCTACCAGAATTATGTGACAAAGGAATGCCAGAGTACACATGCAAAATATGTTCAAGCAAATGCTCAAAAAAGCATGGGCTGGGTTGGGTTGATGGCTGGACTAGATGATCTCAGAGGTCTTTTCCAACCTTAAAAATTCTATGATTCTATGATTCTAAAAGGCAGGATATAACCAACAAAATGAACCCTTTAGTATTTTGAAGCCACGTGAGTTACATTTTCTTTTACCACCTTATCCTGATATATGGGAATTGTGCTCTTTCTCCTGTACATAGCACACAGGCATAAGATAAGAATCTGCCGGCTGAGGCTTTCCTGGTGCATTTTCTGTAGAGTGCTGTGGAACGGTGACCAAGTTGTGGCTTTTTTTTTTTTGGTCTCATTTGTCACAGCAAGCTTTATTTATTCATTCAAGTCAATCTTCCATAGAGAAGCCTTTTGCATCTACCAGGAAAACAACATGTCACTGAGAAAAACAACATCATGATTCATGCTAGAAGCAGAGTTCACTGTCTCCTGGCCCTCAGCCCAGATCCTGAAGTGTCCACGCTTATTTTGTAAGCCTGCATTACCATATTTTATTAGCAGAGAATTTCAAACTCTTAATGTATGTCTGGCTTTTCACAGCTACATGTATGCAAAGTCCAAGTTTTTCATCACCTCCTTTTTACTTCAAACCAATGAAACACATCCTGGCTGCATCAACAGCCCCCCTTCTTTCCAGAAGTATTCTGGCACTCTCTTTCATATTGCCTTTTTTCTTGGAATAAAGCCTGCTTCTTAAACCTGTTCACCTTCTTCCACATTATCACTTTCAAACACCTTTTACAATAATTCTCATATCGTGACTGTATGAACCATTTTGAGATCAAAGAGTCTGGAGTTGCCTGTAAACAAGAAACATGCTGAAGATTTATGTAAGAAATTGTTCGGTGCTTTCCAGGCTGGACTTTTTCACTTCAGCTGCTAAGTTTTTCCTTTCAGAATTAAGGATAGTTGCTTTTTCCACAGCTTCTGCTTTGGTCACATGTAGTGACCGCCTGAGGCCTCACGCTCTTTGGAGGATCCTCATTCTATTCTGGGACACACACTAGGAGACATCAGAAAACACAGGACTGCAACAACAGATAATAGCTGAAAGTATCAGCTCATACACTGATTGCTCTCATTGAACAGTCAAGCTATAGAGAACCACCTGAACATAAATAAAGCAAAACATAGCCCCCACAATCAGACACAAAAAAAAAAAAAAAAAAAAAGAAAAAAAACCCATACCCCCCCAAAAAAAACCCCCAAACCAAAGAGAACCACCAACCTACATTTAAAGACAACTTTTCAACCAGAGAGTGTTTAGGAGGAGACAAAGGATGGTTCATCATTAATGCAAATATAGAGTGATTCACCAGTGACAACACTTGTTTTTGGACAAAATCAATGTTCCAGTGTGATATGAATATAAATATTTGTGGTAAGAAAGATGATAAAAAGTGGAGATAGGGTCAAGGAACAGAGATAGGCAACTGAAAATTTGGCTCAAAAGTTGCAAATGTTGACCCCATGCCAAACAATCTGCTTCACCAAGGAAATCCCCAGTAAATAGCCTATTTCCTGAAAAGTGTACAGTTCTACAGCCAGAAGTTCCCCTTCTGACTTGCAAATAGAAATGCTTTTAAACAAAAAACCCCCCACAGACTTAGTACAAGTAATTTAAGCCCTGTATTTAGCATCAGAGTTCTACACAATGAAATAGTAAGACATAGTACAGCCTTGCCAATTACTTGCTCAGTTCCTGCTTTAAGTACTAAAAGTTTAAGTACTCGTTTCCAGTTTTAAGTAATAAGTGTTCATTAGGACATGGGTGGAGATGAAACTTGAATTAAGAAATGGAAACATATATATTCAATCCTCCACTTCTCCAAAAATGCTTCAGAAAAATAAGAAAAGTCAATGCCAATATAGCCACGTGAATATCAAACTAGAGACAAGGCAGCTAACACACTGCTTACAAAGGAATCTGCAGCAGAACCAGAAAATGGACTTAGTCCCAACTTGTGTCTTCAGACACTCCCAAGCTTATATCGTTTTAAATCAGATTTATAGTACTGGTATATAGCTAAACTGTCAGGGTGCCTATATGCCTTACTGTATGTTCTGTAATTATTATGGGTAGGAAAACGTTGCATTTCTTTGTAAAGGACCAACATCCTGCTATGATCTGTTACAACACTTGGAGAACAGGGGATTGTAGTCTTTGCAGCACTGCCAACACAGGCAAATCTCTGCCATCAGTAACACTCAGCTGTTCCCTATTCAGGTGTGCAAAACATTTATTGCCACCCTGAAAGCTCTCCACAAACAGCATCTGTCTAGTTACTATTTGTAGCATGGCCGTGCTTGTCTCATACCTGACGCTTGGCACTGGCAGAGATGGGACCATGCAGGTTGTGGCCTAAAGTGAACATCTTTATTTTGCATGATGTCCTTCTGAAAAGCATTCTTACTTTAATAAAACCATTTAATGCCACCTACATCAATATGACAAGAATGTCTTCAACAAATTGCAGAAAAAGCTATGGGAATTACTTAATCCACAGTGCCTTTGCTTAGCAACAAAAGAAAAGAGCTCACAGCAAAACCAGTATGGAAGAAAACATTTTATTTCTGTCTCTCCATGTTTTTTAAATATTGAGTACGTTTGAACAGGTGTCACAGGAAGGAACAAGGGTTGGGAGTCTAAAAGCAACTTTTTTGCATGAAACAAGAGCTATAGATAAAGCCAGAACTTAAAATACAACATCCTCGGGTCCCTTTCCAAAGCACCATCAAAAGAAGTAGGATCACTCCAGCTTCATACATGCATATAAAATAACTGTCAAAGGGAGTTTTGTCCAGTACGTTTTTTCCATTTTTTAAGGGTCTAAATGTTGCAATTATCTCTACAGACCTAAGTCACACTCTCTGGTGTAAAGCCTAGGCACAATATTGGGCTAATGCTGCTGTACTACTTCCATATGTAAGCGAGTGCTTCTGACAGCATCGATCTGCACTGCATGCAGGCAGCAACTCAAAGCAGCACAGCCTGGGGTATCTGTGTGATTCTCCACTGTGCAGTGAAGATGTGCTCTTAGAGACTTGTAAGGAATTATGAATTTTCACCTCCTTTGTTAGCCATTAGCCTATGGGCAGTGTACCAGGGATAGCTAAAGGGCAACTCATCTCCATTTTAAAGGAAAAATTTAAGATAGTATCAGTCCTAATCTACATGTTTTCCTGATACATTTCCAGGTTTATTGTATTTTCAAAGTTTAACTTACAAACTTATTCAAACCTAGTTTCCATCCTGTTGTCATGATTATCAGAAAAAAGAGGCAGCTTTCTTTCAAATATGGAAGCTGGTTTCAATCACAAAGTTTCTCTTTCTCACCAACGCTCTTTTAAACAACAAATTGTATTGAGCAATCAACGACAATCTCCAGAAAGCCACATATCAGACATCATGCAATGATACTATGGGTCTTTTTTTAGAGTGCTTCCTCCTTCCTACTTTAAATAAAACTGCAAGGGAACACAGTTTTATTCACAACATATGAGAGAGAGTTCAAAGAACTATTTCCTCCAAATCTTCCCCATCTGATAAATGATTTAAAAAACAAAATGTAAAAATTCCGGCATATTGAAAAAATCATGATTATTCTTTTTCACTTTTAACTATTCCAAGTTTACATTCAAAATAAAAGTTTCAACACCAAAAAATGCTTAGTTCCTGCAATCCTTGCAAATGCCGCCTTAGAGTAATAGTAGAGTAATAGAAAAATGGATTAATAATCACCTTTTCCAGGCCAAGTTGCTACCCATCTCATATCAGACCACACTGCTTGGCATTTCCTCTCCCATGACTAGCAGCATCTCCCTTTTGGCAAAAAGCAATGAAAATCCAGTACCAGCTCCCCAATCTAGGTCAATATTTCCTCAAAGCAGTCACTACACATGGCTCTACCAGAGGGTCCTGCAACAGTCACTGCTGCAGAGTCTCCAGTGTCTTGGAAAAGCCGCAGATGCAGCAGGGTGCCAGATAAGTCTAACTTCTCCATCAGCACCACAGTGCTGACACTGCTGAGGTTACTGGTCTGTGGCCCAGGACTAAAACACAGCAAGCAGCCCCAAAAGGCAGCCAACTGAAAAGGTGTCAGCACTATTTTCCATGACTACTCCGTATCTCTCAAAAAAGTCATCCTGCTGGACTTACAAGAACCCACACGATGACAACTTCCTACCGAGCAAACAATGTATCTTTTGCTATCCAACTGCTCACAGTCCTCAACTAACTGGAAATAAAAACCTGTTAAACTCTCTGTATTTCCCATCCCCCTCTTCTAAAACTCCACTTCGCTAATGGCAGAGTCAACGGCACTGACGAATGATAATAACAAGTACCAAGCAAGAGGAGATAGCAAGATAACTTTTAGCATCATAATGAAGTGCAAGTCAAAATATAGGTGCTATGCAGGTATGAAAAATAAAATAAAATCCATATTCATATGTTGCAGCAGCCTTAGCATTGCTTAGAGATAATACTCCATCAAAACTAAACTGCAGTAGCAATTTTCAGCAATAGCCTCTGTTGCCAAGCACTTGGAGCCAATCTTCACATATCAAAAATGGGGGGAAAAAAGTGTCTCCTTCCAAAGTCAGTGACTTCCGATGACAAAACAAGACTGTGTCTGTGTTCACTATTAGAAATATTATTATGTCACAATCTACCCACGAGACACATCTTTTGTTCAACAGCACTCTTATAGCTTTCTTGGGAAGTACAGTGCTTCTAATTTTAAGCCTGCAGCATATATGGGTCTTCTGTATTAGGAAAAATCACAACTCTCTGCGTTCAACAGTAAACAACACTTATACATTAAAAAACTACATTTGGGGCATTATTTTAATATTATCATACTATCTCAACAAGGAAGATGCAGCGGAAGAGACATCACTGCTATATTCTCTAATACCAAGTTCTGCAAAAATATTCCCCAAAATTCAGTGATTTCTTTGGGATTTTATTAGCTTTTTTCTGTCTTTTCCTCCAAACCACTGTATACAAGTAACTCGGTGAATGGTGAAAAAACCCCATGAGAACTTTACTCCCACAGTAGTTTTCCACTTCTCCAAAAATAAACATACCATTATGTTTTTTACACTTGCTGTAGGTTCCACTACAAACAATTCTGATGAGGATGGGGGTTTCCACTTTATATACATAGTGGTATATTGCAGCATCGGTGCTAGCAGGAAACTGCTCTTTTTACAAAAAGGGAAGCCGGCTGCCTGCAGTTTTTTTGAAGTCACAGTCTAGTTTAACCCTATGGGCACGTGCACCTTCCGCCAAAGGCAAGCCCATTCAGTCTTTTCAAGTGTGACATGTGGTTGGGAGAAGCAGAATAAGAAATGACAAAGTGTTGACTGCACCCATGCATATGCCTAACTCATAATGCAGCAACTACAAAAGGTCCCATCTTGCTTATGCTAAAGGTCAAGATATACTTTGCCTGGTAACTGCATGTGGATCACGTTTAGGCTATGGCATTAAGAGGCTTTCTCTGATTCTCAGGCAAGATGATGTATGTCCTGCTCTAGAATTGTTTGTCATTCCCACAAGCAGACAGGAAAAGCAACAGGAGATACCCCACAACGGGAAGTCAGTACCTTTGGTATTAGACCACTTTAGGCTTTATTGAAAAAAGAAATCTTTGCAAGGAAGCTGCATAAACATAGCTGGCTTCCCAGTAACCTTGTTTACTAATAACACAATCTAAATACAATTGTAAGCACCTACTGCATTATGTTCTGATGGCATCTGTGGTAGAGCTTGGAAGACCTGCCAGAAGGTCTTTCAATTATTTATACAGAAGTCGTCTTCATCCTCAAAGTCATTGGAGAAGCTCTCCTGAATCAGGAACTTATCTATTGATTTAAAAACAAAACAAAAACAAAACCCCACAGCCCACAAAAAAACCTCACCAAAACCAAAAAACAAACCTACAAAACAAGGTTTTCACTTCAGTTCCAGGCAAAATCTGCACCTGTTAACAAGGAAGTGAAGCAGCATTTCTTCATTGATATTATTAACATGGAAACCCCTTGTATCATATGAAAGTAACAGAACAAAGTCCATCCAACTCAAAACTGCATTCTTCATGTTTCTTGCTCACTTCCTATATTTTTTTCTGTTTGTATAATGAAAAATCAAAGAAATCAGGTTTTGCTTTGAAAACAGACATTTACTTTGATTTAAAATAACCTATAGATTAATTGATACCACCAGAGCCCTAGAAGATTTTTAAATGTTGGTTTAAACTAACAGATTGATCAAACACCAACTAAAAACAAAATTCAGTGATGAAGTTGAATCACTTTGGAAAATTCAGACTTGAAGGTACAAGTATATGAAGATTTAGTCCTTAATTCCTTATGGCCATGAAGTTGTTATCACTCTTATAACTAACTGTTGACCTACTTGGTGTAAAATATTATAAAATACTTATACATTTAGTCACATACCATTTTTTGTGCAAATAAGTATTATTTTTAAGTCTGATTTTCAAGGGAAATTAGTTTTGTGCGCTTATTCTACTTGTCTATCAAGATCCCCCGCTATATTCCAATAAGTAATTCAAATTTGACAAAGGCAGAGGTCTCTGTGTTAAAGAAATACCTGTTCAGAGAAGAACAACTCAGGTTAGTGCCATCACTGAAGGAAAAGATCTTCAGCTGTAAAAGCCCCACATGGCTGGCATGAGCCAGCACACTCACAGCTATATTTTAATTTCATGTTGAGGAAAAAAAAAAAAA
>VZTL01004511.1:0-11744 GCA_013400535.1 Scopus umbretta
ATGCCCTGTGGGGCTGAGGTGGGATGCCCTGTGGGGCTCAGGGGGATGCCCTGTGGGGCTGAGGTGGGCTGTGGGGCTCAGGGGGACACCCACGGAGCTGCTGTGGGCCTCAGGGGGATGCCCTGTAGGGCTGAGGTGAGCTGTGGGGCTCAGGGGGACACTTGTGGAGTGCAGGCAGATGCTCCATGGGTCTCCTCTGTGGGGCTGAGGTGGGTTGTAGGACTCGGGGGATGTCCTATGGAGCTGAGGTGGGGCTCAGAGGGATGCCCCATGGGGCTGAGGTGGGCTGTGGGGCTCGGGAGGATGCCTGTGGGGCTGTGGGGCTCAGGGAGACGGCCTGTGGGGCTGGAGTGGGGTGTTGATTGCCAAAGGGGATGTCTCCTTTCCCGGCCCCACAGCGGCCACAGGTAGGTGCTTGGGAAAGGGATCTAGGAAAACCCAGTGGGATTTGATCCCGTGCCGGCTCCTGTGCGGATCCCTGTTGTGGGTAGCACAGTTATCCTCCCTCACTCCATTTTATCAGCTGAATATTTGACTGTGTATTCTTACACTTCCCAACAAGCTTGTTTTGACAATTTTTAAATACTGGGTGGTTTGTTTTTTGGTTTTGCTTTTTTTTTTCCCCCCCCCAGAAAGTGGTTAAAGCTATTAAAGTCCCCATAAATAACTGTAAATAGATAAATAAAAGTAAATAACAAGTAAAATGAAAATGTGGATGATCGAGTGGTGCCAAGTTTTAAGGTTTGACCAACAGTCTCATTTGAAAACAATTGCAAATTGAGAATTAATCACTTTTTTTTTTCCTTGAGTCATTTTTTTGATCCATACAATAGCTCATCTACATACTCCATGGAGTAGCAACCTGGGCTGTGGGAAGGAACCCAAGTGGTTTCCTCTGTCTTGTGCGCTGTTGTATTTAATACCTTCTTTTTTTTTTTATTTTATTTTGCTGTGGATTCTAAGCAATAACTTGTATTTAATCACTTCCTCTTCTGCTGGCAAGGCCGCTGAATAATTCACCAGCGGGACCAGCACATCTCCGGGTCCGCAGCGCCGTGCTCAGTTTGGAGGGAAGCTCTCATCGGGATCTCCAGACCTGCACCAGGTTGTTTTTCAGTGCTTTGGCCCGCTGCGTGCCAGAAGGACGGCTCTGAAACCCCAAACGCCGGCACATAAGCTGGATATTCTTTGACCTGTTTCTCAGTCTGAGGTGGTTGTAGGGTTTTTTCTGGAGAAGGGAGATGTTTTCACCCAGAGCCCCCACCAAAGCAAGGGCAGGCTTGGGTCATCCCTGGGCCAGCTCTGGGCTGCTTGAGAAAGTAGAGGAGATATTTCAAGACCAGGGGGAAAAAAAAAAAAACAAACAACAAACAAGTAAACAGCTGTCTGTTGGAAATGACAGTTTGGAAACATATTATCAGGCAGGACAGCAAGATGCCTGGCTAGATTAAATTAGCACAAGGATTTTTTTTTTTTTCCCCCCTTTATTTTAGGAAAGCGAGTGAGAATGTGGCAGCAAAATCTGCCTGCAGATGAAAAACTTGTTCAGCAGCCTTGAAGGCTTGAACATCAACTGGATATTTTGAAAACGAGGGGGAGCAGCAAGTGCTTCATCTCAAGACCCCTTCCCAGGAGGGGGGTTCGCAACCGTTTTCGCTGGTATCAAAGCCACGGGGCTCTGCAACAGCACAACAAAGCCTGTGCATGAGGCACAAACATCCACACCTCCCTCCGCTGCTGCACTAACGAAGCTTTTTGAAGTTTGTGGCCTTCCCGTGGCATTTCAGTCTTCACTTATCCAAACTTCTGCCTGCGGGCATCCTCCTCCCAGGGTTACCACTGGAGCGTTAAAAGAAAATAGTCTGCTAAGGATCTCGCTAATAATATACCCCCGACCCCAGAGGAAGAGATGCTACCTCAGCGTTCGGAGCCTCGCTAACAACCGGCCCAGGAGGAGTGGTGCACGTAAAAACTGTGACCTACGAATGCGAAATTTAGGGGATCGCGAGCAAGCGGTGGGCGACAGCCAGGAGGAGGAGGAGGAGGAAGGAGAGCCAGCAGCCCCCTGCTCGCTGCTGCACAGTGCAAACCACCCCAAGGGTTTCTCTGCCTGGTATCCTGTTACCACTTGATTGAAGATCTGGATGCCGAGCCAGCTTATTTTTAGCGCATTTCGGACTTAAAGTGAAGCGAATGCTGGTGAAGTACGCAGCACTGACAGCCCTGGACAACCTTTCTTCGTCTGCAGCACAGGCAGCAGGGAAGGCTGTGAGGAAGCAAAGCAATCCCGAGCTGCGAGCCGAGCCCGCCGGTTCCTCGGGCTCAGCCTGCCCAGTGCGGCGCAGTTACCAGCGGCCGCCGGGAGAGCGTTTTTTCCACGCTCTGAGCGGACCGAGCGCGGCAGGGAGGAGCGCGATGTGCATGGGAGCGGCATGCTGCAGATTTGGACAGCCTGCGAGCCTCCAGCTGAGCCCTCCGCATCCCGATCAGGGCGGCTGCCAGAGCTCAACTGCGGCCGCGGTGGGGCCGTAAAAATGGGAGAGACTCGGAAAACATGAGTAGCTGAACCTGGCTTTGCTAGTCCAAGGCCACGCTGCGTTTGCTGTGCTAATGCAGCGCCGGATCTGTGCAGCCTGGGTGGCCCAATGGCACCGGCGCTGCCCCGTGCTGCCTCCGGCAGCGACTCGGACCCGCCGCTTCAGGGAAAAACCCCAAAGAGGGCACTTATGAAGCAAACGGCCTGTTTCCGATCCCCCCGCTTGGATCCTTGCGGAAACCCTCCATCATGACTCGGTGCCTGCCAGACCTGAGTTGGCCGGGTAGGTCCATGCTGCCTGTGGCTGGCTGCTTTGTGAGGATGGGGCTGTTGAGGGGAAGCAAGAGCTTTTCGAGCAGGAAAAATGGGTCCCTTTGGCATTCGGCACGCAGCCAGCCAGAGAGCCAGGAGGTCCCTGGATGGGTGCCGTGGACAGTAGGTGGAATTGCTGGGAGAGGCCAAGGTGACCACAAGAGATGTCCCCCGCATGTCTTTGCCAGGAGGATGCGCGCACAGCGTTCACATGCTTGTCGTCAGTAAGCCTGAAGTCCAACCACTCGGGAATTTGACAATTGTTTGTGTCTGCCTCGAGACAAATACCTCATTTCCCTGTCACAGACTTGCTCCTCTACTGCGCGTGTGTTTTGAGTTCCCTCATGCAAAAACCTGCGTGGGTGTTTGGATATGTAATGAGCACATAGTTCAGGATGAAAACAAGTTGCGTGGAGGAGCCAAGTAACGCCAAAAAAATGAAAGCAATACAAACAACAACATGGCACACGGCCATACCAGCTAGATCGTGGGCCAGCCGGATCTCACGTACTCCCCGGAGCTGCAGAGCCGATCAGCTGTTGGAAAAAGAGACCTTTAAAGACGAGCGAGAGGAAATAGCATTGGCAGCACAGGCCGCAGCATGTTTCCTCCCAAAGCAGGACAGAGCCAAGGACGTTAGGCAGAGCTGTAACATTTGGGGTCTTGTTGCTCAGCCGTGAAGTAAGGCGAAAACCTCAAGCGGGCTGCAGTTGTGTAAACTCCTATTGTTTTCTGAGGGGAAGCGAAGGGCTGGCCTGACAGGGTATTGTCATGCCAGATTTTGGCGATGTTCACTCACCTAACCGAGCTCCCTCTGCAAAGCCAGGGCTTCATTTTAACTCAGTACCTGGTGCAAGGGGAATAAACCTGCCTGTCTGCGCTGGACCCAGGCTGGAGAGCATCTTCCCAAGCCAGACACGTGCTCCCTCCCATAGCGCCTTCAAAGAAAATTACCTCTCGCCTGTGGGCGAGGCTGGAGCGGGGCTAGAGGCAGTTCCAAAAAAACTCCCCAAACCGGCCTCGCTCGTCATCATCTCTCCTTTTGATGTCACGATGGGAAAACAAGCGGCAAAGCTGATCAAGAGACCCATTTTCTGCGGGGCCTCGACGCATTTCCACACTGGAAAGGGGTAAGAGCAGGCCTCAGAGACAGGTGATTTCATTTTTCCCCCATTTGGGGAGAGGGATCATCTGTGCCTCTTTACAAGGAAATAAAACGATACCTCCTTCAATGTGATAAACTACCTCTGCTGATCTAGGCCCCGATCCAAGCATCTGCTCCTAGGCCACGCACTTAAATACCTGCTTGAGTCCTCTTCACCACCTCTTGCAGCATCCGTCCTTTGATTAAAGGCTTAAATCAGTGAAAGAGCTCACTGGCAATCCAGAAGATTGAAAGAGGCCCGAAATACCAGCGCCTCCATACACACATTGGCATAATTCTTTGCATAAAAGCCAGCTTTAAAAGGCTTGTTTTACAAAGCACAAGCCTGCGTTTTGTTTTTTTTTTTTTTTCAAATCAAGGTCAGTAACTCGGCTTCATTCACCCATCTCCAGCTGCGAAACAATGTGCCCCAGACAATGGAGGAGAGCGTATCTGAGTCAGAAGACGCCTTTTAACGGATGCAAGAAGATCTCCTTGGCACCCTTGCATGCTCGGCTCCGTCTGAACTGAAACGGGGCNGTTGGCTTAAATGAATGACACCAGCGAAATATTTCCCAGGATCCAGGAGCTCGTGAGCACTGATCCTGGCAACGTTGCTCTCTGAGGTTTGGAAACAACTCACACGGTCTGCCTGGGGCATCCGCACCTTTCCGCGTGCTCCCCTTCCCCCTGGCAGCGCAGAGAAGGTGGACTCCTTGGGTCCTCTTCCTAGAGGATGATTCAGCCCACCTCATTGGGACACAACTTGGGCGAGGATGAATCACTCTCCCGAGGTGCTGGTCTTCTTATGCCAACTCTAGAAGAAGCTCAGCTGTTGTGCAGACAGCTGAGATGGGTAAGACAAGCTCCATGCTCAACATTGCTCCGCCGAACGGTGGGGATGCTCTCCACCCTACACCATGCGATTGGCCTTTCCCCTATTAACCTCTTTTTGTGCCAGGGTTTTCCCCTCTGGAGAATGGAGCTAAATACTTAATTGCCTACTTTCTAAGGAGTCAGGCAGGATAATTAGCTAGTGTTTGGGTAATGCGTCATAGGGTAGGAGTGCTAAGTAGTATTGCTGTCAGCAGCACAGTGGGAAGTGAAGGACTCAATCCTGGTTTTCAATCAGGAATGTCACGGTCTCCCCTAAGTTCATTGTTCCCATTGACTAGTCTGTTGAGGGCAGGGGACTTGTGCAAAGTGTTTAAAGGAAGAGGATGCCAGGGACAGCGGAGAGCTGTTTGCGATCCGGGAGAAGAGCTGTGAGAATAACAGGGTGGATTTCAGAAAGAGAAAACCGCCAATGAAGACAAAAGCAGGGAATGTGCCCGGGATTGCGCAGAAAGGGCTTACGTCTGTAACTGTAGTGTAAATACCCCACAGCAACATCCTCTGCGTAACAGAAGTGCATCAGGGAAACTTTTCTTGCACTGCATTTATTGCATGCATGCAGCGCAGCGGGAAGCACGATACAGAGGCCCATCTAACTCACCCTGGGGACCGAAGTAGACTCGACCTGAAAGAGATTTCACATCTTTAATTTTTATTATTCTGCAAATTACGTTATGGATGAACTTCAAGCCCTTCTCATGTCCACTGATCATAATTGATGAGACTTCAATCGTGCCTCCTTGAGTTAAACATCTGAGAGACACTTTGGTTAATAGTTTGCCTTTCAGAGCAGTGCATTAGCTCTCTTGTGCTCCTGTCTGCTTAATTTAGAGCGAGTGCCTGAGAGTGGTGCAATTAAGGAAGGAATCTTGGGCTGAAGCTCTCGATGCTTTCAAATGACCAGCAGACCCTTCAGCGCTGGCTTCTTTTTACAGGAGCTGGAACAACACTTTCCGTGACTCACTACTAATTATGCTCTGGGTTCACAAACAAATGGTTTTAACCTCTTCTTACTGTATCTGAGGATTTTTAACCATCAGTGCTCTCCCAGTGCCCTCCTGGTAGCGCCGCTGTGATCTGCCATCCCACCTCCGCAAGCCTGGCTCTTTTGCTTTCTGGCCATGCCAGGAAAGCACATTCTCCCTTTGCCTCTTTTTCTAAATGAGCCGACATTTCTCACGCTCTCTATTTATTTTCTCATCCTGGAGATAGTCTCGTGCTTTGATCCGTGCAAAAGATGACTTTTCCAGTGAGGTTGCTGGGCTCTCCCTGTTTCCTGTTGAGTGCCCAGCCACGGGCCATGTGGCGATGATGCCATCTCCTTCTCTTTTCCCCAGCAGTGGTTAGCCAGCCACAGACTGTCTCAGCAGCTTCTGCCAACCGTTCTGCACGCTGCATGGGCATCTCACTCAGGATCTCCGCAGCCAGGAGCCAGGAAAGGAGGAACACAGATAACCTGGAACTGATCCTCTCTACCACGTGCATTCCCCAATCTTTGCAGAGACATCCATGAGGAGAAGTGATGCCTGACTGCTGGAAAAGGAGAGCATCCTTTCACTTGCTGGGCCTGATGAAATGAAAATCCGTGGACACGCTTCCACAGTGCGTTGCCTGCCATAAGGCAGCCACGTGCCAAACCCACCGCCCCATCCCAGCACTCCCTGGGGAGGGGTTGTGCCCAATCCCTGAAGTCTCAGAAAGGCTGCTTTGTTCTAGAGAATTGCTTCCTGTTGTGTCTATTCCCGGTTTTGTACTAAGTATGTGGAAATACTGGCAGCAGTTGTGGGAAGGGCAGGGCTTGGGGAAGGATATACCTATTCATCGAGATCACCCTCCATGCCATGGCTAGATGCTCCACTTAAGATCCTCTTTGGCACTCGGGCTCAACTGGAAAATAAGTGGGACCCACTGCTCCAATGAAGAGAGACGAATTTTCCTTCCGCCAAAGAGAAAGGTAATATTTCCCGTAAGAATAAGCATTTTCTCTCAGTGCAGGTCATTTGGTGGGTCTCAAGTTGCATTTTTTTCCTCCAGAGGTTGCCCCAGCAGCAAATCCACCAAAACGGCCTCCTCTGTACTGTCCAGAGCCCGACTCTAAGGGCTGCCCCCGCGAAAGGCTGTTTGAGGTGGGCTGGGGAGATGACACATGGGGCAGGGCTGTTTTTTCCTGTAGATCCAGGAGTTTTAAGCCCATTGCAGGGCAGCGTTTCTCTCTTCTGGGGAGACAGGGGAGCTGCATACCCAGGAGGAGGCTTCATTTCTCACCACGCTCAGCTTCTCCTACCCTGTTGGAAGCAATTGTCCAGGAGTCACAGATGGGCATGGACTGGTGCCTGAGCCCATTCAGATGCTGCTAGTCTCTGCGGTTACATGGTTTTGCAATCTGCTTCCTGGGAAGAGGAGGGAGACAACGGTCCTGTGACTGTTGAAGGCTTGGGATGGACTCATGCTTACGGGCAGTCATCTGTGTGGGCTTGGCAGCCAGAGCTCAGAGGTTTGTGGGCTGCCTGAGCACCATCCGTGCTGCTTTCCCATCCTGCTCCCGCATCCATGGATTGGCTGTGGGGCTCAGGGGCCTCCCCACATAGCTGAGAATGAGGAGTCCCGCTCCAGATGTGCCAGAGGAGGAGAGAGACAGGCAAATGACCCAGGTCACCATGTCCTTCAACGTGGGCACCTGAAAAAGTGCAGTCCAGAGAGTATCAGCCCAAAATGTGCTGGAATAAAACAAGTTCCCTCCTAACCCCATCCAGCACGGGTTTTCCCTTGCTGATTTAGACTGGGACACAGGACAACATTCAAGTCGTGTCCTGAAGTGGTGCTGTATGCCACAAGCCAAGCAGATCCCAGTTTCCCCTGGTCCTGGGTGGAACGGGATGGGCTCCCCAAAAGGCAGCTTGCCCCTCTCCAGTCTGGAAACCTAGCAAGGGACTTTGCTTCCTGCACAGGTCATCCTGCATTACCTGCTGATGTATTCGTGTCCATCCAGACTTACGTGCAGGAAATTCAAGGTCCTTGCTTGCTGCAGGGAGAGAAGGAGTTTGCTTTGCGTAAGCCCCAGGGTAAGAGCCTTTATGCCGGCACTTTGTTCCTGGGATTTGTCTCAATGTGGCCTAAGGCTGCCTGTGCCCTTCTGCAAGGTGAGGCTCTGAGCTCGAGAGAGCCCTCCAGTTCAACCCTCTTGTCTTCCCCAAGACCCTTGTTTCTGCCCTTTGCCATGAATCCAGTCATCTTTGTCAAAGATGGGGAATCTGGCTCCATGCAAAACTGGAAGAAGCTCGAGGGTGTGCCATGACCTCACCGAACACGTCCCTACACATACTCCAAAGCTACGGATTTGCTCGCAGTTCCTGACTCCCTGCTTGCTTTTGGATGCCCGGGGAGCACCGACCACCCATGTCTGCTGCGGAGCCCTAAAAATGATCCCAGGGGAGGCAGAACAGGCCTGCCTCCTCCGGCAGGGCAGCAGCAGCAGACGTGGCTCCCCCTGGGAATACACAGCCCCGAGGATAAAAATAACTTGTTCTGGAAATGGAAAAGGGCAAAGCAAGCAAAGAAGAAAGCATGAGTCAAGCCAGGTTTGGCACGGGAAAAGGGAAGGTGGGGGAAAAAGCAACAGCAAAATACTGACCTGGGGGATCGATGCTATAGACCAGTTAGAGGGAGATGAAGGGCTTGCAAAAATGTCAGCCCAAGAAGTACCGGAGAGACAGGTCTATCTCGGGAGGATGAGGGCTAGAAGATGCATACCTGCACTGCCTGACATCACCTGGGAAGTGCTGGAGGGCATGGCCACAAAAAGCACATCCCCGGGGGCGCTCTGAGCCCTGTGCAAGGCTTTCCCCTGGCAGCACCAGCCCCACTGAGCTCCTCCACCCCGAGCACCTGCCCCAGCTCCCCGTGTGGCTCCTTCACTGCCGACCCCACGGCCGTGACGAAGGGTTTCCTCCTCCTAAGCCGACTGAGCTGCCAATGTCCAGCCAACGGAAACAAGTGGATGGGTAATGTCAGGAACCGAGGGAGATCACCGCCGCAGGCAGCCCGGAGGTGCCAAACCTGCCCACGATGATTGCTGGGGTGTCTCATGTCGAGAGTAATTCAAGCCACCCACTGCTCCTGCCCGCTTAGACCTTGGCTTCCCCTGCTGCCAGCAAGAAGCAGTCACGTCTCGCTGTGTAGGCATCTAGAGTACATGACTGAATGCGAAACAGCGAGCGTTTAAAAAGAAGGTAATTCCAAGAAAATGCTTGCATGTATAAGGCAAGGACAGCATGTACTCCAGGCTGCCGAGAGAGGAAAAGAAGCAACAGCAGTGACCTTTTTTGAGTGATGGAAAACTGGGGAGATAGCTGGGAACTTGGAAAAGAGGTCAGGAAAGGGAAAGAAGAGCAATCTTGGAAATTTTTACCTGGCAGTTCTGACTTCGGTCCCGAATACAGCAAGGGGAAAGACAGGGTGCAACATAAATCTCTGACCATCCAAAGGATGACGGAACAATGAAAGTTAAGCCGTGGGGCTATCAAGAACACATAGATGGAGAGATTTCTTATCAGTCTATAAAACAAGTGGATGTGAGAATGTCATAAGGCAATATATCAACTCATTTGTGAAATTTGATGCAGTATCTAACAAAGCGCTTTTTGGTTTTAATTAGTTTCTCTTGGCTTGGATCTGAACATCAACAGACAGGCTGAACATTGCAATTTAAAGGTCCTCTCAGATGACCACGTGGTATCTTGATTCCTCCCAGATAAAGTTTAAGCGTTTCTGTTAATGACCCCATCCCTCTGTTGAAGCCGTCACTCTGCAGACATAAAACCACTGCATTCATCTGCCTCCTCCAACCTCAGTGCAGATAAGACTCAGCAAAACACCGCATCCTCCAGGATGGAGGCGGGGAAGTAAGAAAGCCAGCAAATGAGTCATGCGAGCCTTACGGGCAAGACTTGCCTGGGATCTGCACCGCGCAGGAGGAGCGGACCCATGCAAGGGGCTTGCAGAAAGCTGATGCTGGTCCTGCAGGACCCCTGGAGCCTGCCCAAGGACCACCCCGTGTTATATCACTCATTTTCAGGGCCTTAATGAAAGTCTGCACCAGCTCCCAACATGTCCTTGTCTCCCTCTCTTGTCCTGCGGGTCCAGGAGCCATCTCTGCTGGCTTTCCATCAGTGGAGAAGTGCCTTCTTCTGAGGGGATGCAGCAGCGGTTTGTGGCCAAAATCCTAAGGGATGTAAATGTAGGCCATGATGCAAGAGAAACTGGCTTTCCAACTGTGCGTGGCAAGAACGGCCCCTCATTAAGGAACCGAAACGCAATCCATCAAGGCTGTCTCTTGCAACATGCCGAAGACCTGATTACGGTCATTTTCCTCCCTGCTTCCACTGCATGCCTGGGAAAGGGACGCAGTAATTAACGTTTGAATCTCATTAAAACCCAGAAAGTGTTTGGCTTTCTGAGAATCTAATTATCACAGATGCTACGTAACGCCAGTCAGGGCACGGCTTGTTTTTGGTGTTTGGAATTATTTTTGTTAAACATACAAATACGGTGTGAAATCAAATTTTCCAGAGGATGTTGAAAATCCGAAGAGGGCACAGTTACAAAAGCAATTCAAGGACTGGAGAAAACGCCTTGGAGAGGGAGGGAGGGAGAGGGGCTACAAGGGCCCAGAGCCCTCCAGGGCCAGTCTGGCCAGGTCAGGACCAGCATCCCGCTGATGTGACAAGTCCAAGCTCCTGGCTGGTGACCTTAGGCAGGGAGCAGCGGCATGCCGTGGCTCATCCGCATCCCGACCCGTGCTGGCTAACTGTGTGGCTGCTTGGGTTTCGCAGGCGGAATGTCCTTGAGTTAACGGGCAGCTTGGTCCAGTGTGTATGCATGGGATGGGAATGAGCTGGAAAATGAATGCGAGCCTGGCAGCAAGAGATGAAGCTGCTCTTCCTCTCCCTCCGCAATGTAGCGAGCCCTACAAAAACGCATTGCTGGAAGCAGAAGCCTGCCACCTTCAAAGGAAATTGATCTTTCTAACAAGTGGAGAGGGAGGAGATGGGCTCTCCAACCTTTCTTTTTTTCCACATCCAGGCTGGGAGCGTTTCTGAGGACACAAGCCACCCGTCTCAGCACAGATCCAGCCAGCCCCGGTGGCCGTGCACCGACCCAGCAGTCCTTCCCCCACGCACCGGCAGGCTGCGATGCCTGCAGAGCCCATCCGAAACATCCCACCCCTCTGCGACTGCTCCCAGCTTGTCCCCAGGCTGCGACCCCAGGGTTTCACCGACGGTGAGCGTGGCAGGAGCCGTGCAGCCAGGGATTACGGAGCCCCAGCTCCGAGCAGGGAGCATCACCCTTAGCCGGAGCCGATGGTGGGACTCGGGATGCCTGGCTTTGCTGCGCCACTCGGCTGCTGACTCACCCGGGGGAACGGGGACAAGGCACTTAACTGCTCTGTGCCTCAGTTTTCTCAGCTGTACGCGCGTATTAAAACAATAACCTAATTTGCCAGGGTGCTGACAACCTCCAGCAGCGATAGCGAGGAGCTCTGCCAACCTGGGGTAAAAGGTGCTAGTTAAGTGCGAAATAGTATTACGCTTTTTGTGGCACAGCGTGTCTGCCATACATTACACTTATGTAACATTACTTAGCACTTAGTCGGCACTTCACATCTTTAACTAATTACACACAATCGAGCCATTTACCAGCGTGAACAGAAAAACATCCAATAATGACTGATCTGGAAGCGTTGGACTGATTTCCAGACTCCTCCAAGAGTGAGAATTGCAGAAGATGGGAAATAGGATTTTGAAAAAGGAAGGCCAAACAAACAAACAAACAGATGCATTAAAAGAAGGGGGAAAAAAA